>JAXGGA010007781.1:0-60549 GCA_038373865.1 Uloborus plumipes | reverse complement strand
GCGTGAGGCCAGATTTTTGAATGTTGTATTTCAGCGAAATAACGCTACGAGTTTAAAACTGTCTCCTTTATGCCTGAACAAGTGTATCTATCGTATACAGCTAATTAACCTAATTATTTAACGAACCTGAATAATGTATGTTATATATTTAAAGTTCTTTAGTGTTCGGGAAGTTGTTCTTCTGATAATGCGCGATCAAATTAGTTAGAACTAAAATTTTCTCTTTAAGATATGCATTCCCCAACAGATACTTTAACCAGTTAACATGAAGAGCAAAATCTGAAAAAAATATATATGTGGATGGTAACACACGAAGGGGAATATGAGGGCAAAGTGAAATGATAAAATATTTTCAGTTTGCAGCGCCACCTATCTCGAAATATTTTAACAAAGTCCCCAGACGCACAATCTATTCATGTCAACAACTAGATAGATCTAAAGATCAACGAAAAAAATTATTCAAGTCCTTTTCGAAATTTGATACACTTATTGTAATATTCGTCTTTTTTCAAAAAAAAAAAAAAATGTGTTTTGATACTTTTAATTTTTTTGTAACTATCATTTTAAAGATTAATTGAGATCTACTGGTATCCAGTACAGTACTTATTTCGTTTATATTAAGCGAATTTTGATTTTAAATGTTCAATAAAATTTGTCAAGTGCACGCAGAGGGCAAAGTGAAATAGTTAATTTCGTTTATTTTGGCATTCATTTTTTAAATCACGAACGTATTTATTTATTAATTAATTTACCTATTATTTAACTAATTTATTCATTCGTTCACTTATCTTCTTATTCGTTTTCTATTCTATTCTCACTCATTCCTTTTTCTCATGAATTAATGAGTTCATTAATTTGCATATTTATTTATTCGTTTATTTTCCATCGATAAGTCATTTATTCGTTTGTTTGTTTACATGTCTATTTGATGCAAATTACTGTTAATCATAAAATAGAACATTTTTCATAGTAAAAATAATGTACTTTTCACTTTGCCCCATGTTTTTTTCAGGTGGAAACTTTCTACCTTTTTTTGAAGGAGCAAAATAACTACTAAAATTGAAAAATAAAATTTCAATGCAAGTTGTCATACAAAATACATTATTCAAACTTTATGTACAATAACTTTCAGAACAAATTTCTGATGCGTTCATTTTGAAATAGGTCAGCTATCTTAACTATTTCACTTTGCCTCACATTCCCTTACATTTGCACTAAAAACAATAGAAAATAAAATTTAAAAATAAAAATCAAAAGCACTTCAGAACTTTAGTTGAAAATTGCTCTCAGAAGTCAGGGCCGAATTTAGCTCTTTGCCGCCCCTAGGCAGACTTAAATCTGCCGCTCTCCTCCTCATATATATATATATATATATATATATATATATATATATATATATATATATATATATATATATTAGTATTATTATTAGTAATTTTCCAGGCAATTTATAAAATGATTGGAATCTCTACGGAAGCTTTAAATCTGTAAGAGGCCTGGAGAAATTATGTTATTATTTTTTGTTCCTTTCAAAAACTTGGTGAATTAAAATATTCTTTGTTTTCAACAATTATTTTCTGCTTTTCGGTATTAGTATTGAGAGCCACCTATTTTAAACATTTTCATGAGGCAAAGATACAGGTTACAAGGTAAAATTAACAAAGACAGAGTTCAGTTCATTTTTTCGTTTACAAAAGTATTAGGACATAAAAACGTTTTTTATAATAAAAAAAATATTCAATGTAAGCAAAACATCTTCAAAGATTAACGCTAAGCCAGAATGCAGGTTGTTAATGCGTTATCTTGTTGATGCTTTTTTAATTAACATTCAAATGTAATACATAAATTGTAACAATCCAATTCTTGCGTTTTGAAACGAAACTTATAATAAAAAAAAAAATAATACATATACATATTGAAATTCAAACAAATATTTTAAAGTGGGCAAAGTAAAAGTAATTGAACTGTGATCTACATGATGATGGCTTGCTCGAAAAAGTCAGTCTGCAGTGATTCAAAGCAAATGTAATATTTTTCACTTTCATCGTTAAGTATTTGCAAAGAAAAATAATTTAAAGTTCTTCGCAGTTTTTCAGTGTTTTAATAATGGTTATTTTATTGTTTAATGACTTTACACTTACTTAATTCGATAAAGCTTTCCTCCGAGCCTTCTTTCGAGCAAAATTCTCTATGATGGTACTGTAGTCAATTTTTGATGCAATTTGAGATTCTATGCACAAAACTGACAGAGCGTTCAGTTTGTCATTGCTCATTGTACTTCTTAAATAATTTTTTACTCGTTTTAAACACGAGAAACTTCTTTCGCCGGAGCAGTTAGTCCCGGGAATACTAAGGCAAATCCGTAAAGCGATGTCAACATTTGGATATACTTCTTGGAGGGAGTGACTTCTTAGGTACTTTAAAATTCCTGTTAATGATTTGTTTTCAAAATCTTGAGCTGTTGCAAGACAGTATGCATGAAAGTGACAGCACTCGTCAACAAAGTCATTGCCTAAATCATTTGGATATTTCTGAATAAGATTTTTAGCTTTTGTCTTCAGTACATTTTCTTCTATTCCTTTAGATTTTGTGAAGAAAATTAAAATTTTCTTCGTATTCAGTATATGCTTCATACCTTCTTTTAAATTCAGAAACGAACTGATCAATGATGACTAAGAATGTATTAATTCTAAAATATTCCCTGGCTTTTTCTTCTACATTCTCCTCACAAACGTCATCATCATTTTTTGTGTTTAATTTTGGAGACCTTTTGACGTTATCATAATTCGTATTTTTTGAAATTTCTAAAGCAAGCAGTTCAAAATCAGCAAAACAATGTCTTTGAGAAGCAAAATATTCCTTAAGGGACGCGTACAATCGCGTTACCGTCAATACATCTATTGACTCAGATTGTAGGGCCTTCGAAACATTGTTTAGACGGTGCAACACTGTGCTCCAAAAGCAAACCATGAAAGCTGTCTGTAATTTTTCCAGCTTTTTGTGAATTCCTTTGGCTTCACATCTTGTGGTTGCTTTTTCTGTTTCATCATTTTCTATCGAAATCAATACCGCCAGAACTTCCTCGTACGACTCTCTTAAACTTCGGCAAGCATCATCTCTAGCTGACCATCGAGTCGTAGATAGCTTCTTTAAGGTTTTCCCTTTTCCAATTTCAAGAATCAAACGTCCCCATCTTTTTGTTGATTTTGTGAAGAACACGAATAACTCTTGCAGCAACATGAAAAAATGACATGCTTCCGCACAAGATTCAGCTGCAGAAGTTCCCACTAAATTTAATGAATGTGCCGCACACGGTATAAACATTGCTAACGGCGCTACTTCCTTGATCTTTGACTGAAAACCATTATAAATGTCCGACATGTTCGGGGCATTATCGTAGGACTGCCCACGACAGTTACTAAAATCTATCTGTAACATATTCAATGCCTCCGTAACAGCATTAAATATCTGTTCAGCTTTATGACCTATAAACGGGATAAACGTCAAAAATCTCTCACAAGGAGAACCATCAATCAAAACATATCTGACAACAAGGGTCAGTTGGTCTGTGTGGGATACATCAGGAGTAGAATCAACTATGATACTAAAATATTTAGACTGTTTCAACCCTTGACATATCATAAACTTAACTCTTTCAGCCATCAGGTGTATTATTTCATCGCATACGACAGGTGATAAATAGCTTGTGTGGCCAGAACCTGGATTTCCATAGTTTGATAGGTGCTTAGACAAAAAGGGATCAAACTCAGCAATAAGCTCCAAAACCATTAAATAGTTTCCATTATTATGTGATCCTATTGTATTAATATCTCCTCTGAGGGCTAGGCCTCTTGATGTTAAAGCCTTAATGGAGGCCACTACACGAGTTATAACACTTCTCCAATAAGTAACTTCTTCGTCAAGTTGCGCCGAAAGTTTGGAATCAATTCTATTGAGAGCAATGGATCTGGCTTTTAAATCAATGACTGATGTTTTGTGAGCAGGAGTATTTTCATGGGCAGTTACTCTAGTTTCGGCATTTTTCCAGTCATTAAATCCTTCTCTACTTACAAATTGAGAGCTTGAATTTTTCCCAAATGCTAAGCATGGTCCACAAAAGACAGAGCCTTTACTTTCGGAATATGTTAACCAACTTCTTTGTGTTATTTCACCATTTGTCATTTTTCGCTCAAAGTGACATTTTGATAAAAAACGATTGCAATCTGCATAAGTTCTCTTACTACTTTCAAAATCGCAGGTTTTATTTTGATGAAATCCATGTCTTGAAATGAGTTCTCTTGTTTTGTCATTCAATAACCATAAAGCTGGAGATTTGCTGAGTGCTGTAACTTCAATGGTTGATGCATTCATCATTTGATCACAGCTGTCGCTGTAAAATTTGCCGCCCCTAAAAATTTGCCGCCCTAGGCAGCTGCCTACTTTGCCTATTGGGAAATTCGGGCCTGTCAGAAGTAAAAATTATTTTATCCTTTAAACGCAATCCAACACTAATTTTAAACATAAATTTTAAAGTCGGTGCAGAAACGATCGGTGAAATGATGCGTAACCTATATTTTGAATTTTTCAGATAAAACATTGAAAATTAAGAACAAAATATTTGTACTATTACATAAGAATGTGGTAGTCAAGTAACGTACACGAATCCGATTAAAGAATCTGGATCAATTAAAATTTATATTTGTAATTGAGTTTCAGTACGCATGATTCTGCATATTGTGTTTGTGCCGACAGCAAAACTTATATTTAAAAAAGGTATCGATAGTGTTCAAAGAACAACACAATTATTATCTTTTATGCAATAATTTCCAACTGAAACTCTGAAGTCGGTTCGATTTTTTTTTCCAAAAATATTTTTATCGAATTACTAATAGTGTGAAAAAGTGGCCCTGTGCTTCTGTCAGTATGTTAAGTTGATTTTTGTTTAAATTTCATTTAATCTGGGTTTATATTTCATACTTTGCCTCTGGATGATTGCATTAAACAACATTCGTTAATTTTATTGTTTTTTTTAATAAAATAATCTTTCCTTATATTCTTTAACAGAGCTTAAAAAATTCTTAATTTTTACGAACAGAAATATGTTACGATGTTTGATTTTTGTTCACATCAGATTGAGTAAATAGAATTCAAAAGAAGAAAAATATGTCATAAGTAAAAAACGTGTAAAAGTGAAATTTATGAAATGCAGGCCTTGAAAACAAAATAATCCTGCAAGTAAAGAGACAAGTCTATCCTCTCATGGTTGGAATCCGTGAAAATGTGAACGTCACTCACTTAAAATCGAGTCTCGTCGTAGCTCCGCCCACTTTTTCTCGGTAACCAGTCCGGCGGACAGCCAGACATTCACCAGTCTATGAATTTGATAAATTCTCCCGCCTTTTTCTTGTCTGCGTCAATACATTTCCTCCTTTAAAACATCATAATGATTTTTTTGAAACATTTTGTGACATACTTTTACGTCATCCTCTTATGGTTACGCTTAATGCTTTCCTGTACTTTTCCTCAAATGAATCATTCAGTTACGTGTAACAAAAATAATAGCACGAACTGCTAATCCTGACATCAAAATAATATAAAAAGCGGATCATACGAAAGACCGTGTGTGATTCTGTCACTGGTGTCGCCAGAACTTTTCTTCCGTAAGGAAGTCAAAACATTCCTAATGCGCTTATTAACTGCTGTATTAGGATTAGTAATAATTTTAAAACTAAACCCTCTGGAAAACAGGCCCAGATTGTTTGTTTGGGGATTAAAAAGATTGCTTATCAGAAAGATGGACCCTGTTTTTTCCTATACCACCGTAATAGATCGTCTATTTGAAACATTTTTTTCCGTTTTTCGCCTTGGTAATGGTTCGAGCCTTTCTAGCTACGAGGACAAAATACTCAGAACAGTGACGTGAAATACTGTATTATTCAGACATATCAAGAGTCTTCTACTTATATATTATGTTTTTGTTTTCAATTTAAGCATGAAAAAATTCTGTTATTTATAAAAATTGTACACTCATAGAAAAAAAAAAACGAAACACTCGCTCGTACTCGAATTCCATTATTACAAGAGACACGTGTTATATATGTTATTTTTTCAGGAATAATGTGCTCTACAAATTTATATTGGTAAATTGTTGTTAAGGGTTCGTCTTCATATAAAAACTGGCATCAATTTTAAAATTTTTTATGAAAACCCACCCTTTTTTATCGTATATTTGTAATCAGCAACATCATTTAACTTTGTATACCAAATCGTTTTAAATTTGCTCCAGCCGTTGCTTTACAATTAAACGGAGAAAAAACCGTCCCGTGATGTTAAAAATATTTTTGATACTTGTGCATATAATACCTAAACCACGTTAGGTTCGGCAAAGATTTTTTTTTATATCTAAGTATGAACCAACAATAAAAACGTTGAATTTTTAATGAATTATGAAATTAATATTTGAAAAAATGATGATCTGGAATCTTATAATATTTTGATGGAGAAACAATGTAGAAGTAGTTTCAAAGGAGAATCCAAAATGGGAGCTCTAATTATTCAGTAGTTTTTAAGATATGCTAAAAGAACCATTTTTCGTCCATTTTAGGCCCCAAATACAACTATGCAAACTGAAACAACAGCAGGGAATTTCCATGTAATTAAAGAGGGATGTGTTTATCCACTAGTTGCAGAATATGCTCAGCGGTTTTATATAGTATTTAGTTTTTAACAGAATCATACATTGAAAGCAAAACGGAAAATAAAACTGCTAAGTATAGTTTAAAATTGGAAGACAATCCAATTTTTAGTCCATTAACGAGAAGTAACGAGTGTTTAAATGCAACATGCAGTAATTCATAAAACTTTTTACGTGGATACTTGATCTTGAAAAAAAATGTGACATCTCGGAAGATTATTCGGAATAATCTGTAAGGATTGGAGGTTTTTTTTAATTCTGAGCAACGGTTTTAAGATTACTGTCAATCCTAGTACAGTAGTTTATATAAATACAAACACTTTAAAGGCGTAATCTCTCTCTAGAAAGTATATGCTGCCTGAATTTGTGCGCAGCTAAAAGTACGCATCTATCGTTGTATAATCAAAAGGATGGAATGTTGCATTTTTCATTTGAACTCTTAAAATAAGGTTTTCTCTCCTAAGTTTCAAAACATATTCTAACTTTAACAAAACCCGAGAATTTTTAACTAATCACAAACAGCTAACGCACTTTAGCGATTCGCTTTTGTTCATTCCTTCGAAAAATACGATTTGTCTATTCTTTGTGAACTATGACCTTGAAAGTAGCATTTTACATGTGGTGGTGGTCCTTGAATCTTTGGTCGGTCATAACTTTTGTTCTACTGGTCCTAAAGTAATGCCGCTTGGTACCCAGCTTACTTTTGGCCCTCCACGCCTAATTATGTAACCAAATGTAAGGTTGAAAATTCAGATATTGTGTTAATTTAATTTTGTATATAGCCCCTTATCAAAACTTAACTCACTCAGAAGACACATTTCTTTTGTTTTCAGCATGTATAGCAGCCGAATAATTCAGTGTTTCGTTTTTTTTTTCTGTGATTACAAATTGGAATAGAATGATGGAATGTGAGTTACAAAATTTTTAATCCAACGTTTTACAGCACGAAAGCAGGGATACAGCACACACGAGTTTCATCAAATTTATAATCCAACGTTTTACAGCACGAAAGCAGGGATACAGCACACACGAGTTTCATCAAATTTATAATCCAACGTTTTATTAAGGTTACCACTTTCTTCCCAATAGAATTTGCTTAGCTACCAGTGAGTTTGTGGCATGCAAACAAATCAGATAGAAAAGCATTATTCTTCGATGTCATCATTTCACCGCAATTTTCGAACTTCAAAAGAGGAGGAAGAGAAGATGGCTCGAAGGAAGAAAGATGCTCGAAAAATCGCTCCCGTCAACGAGACGATCCCTATGGATGTGACTCCCCCAACGCTCGGTACGGTAGGCGAGGGAAAGCAGCCCTTTTCAGGGCTAGCGGGGTTTCCCCCCTTCAGCGATACCCACTCCTGCCGCACCCAACTTTCCCAGGAAGATGACGATTACGATGACTTAGAGACCGACAATGAATTCTTTTACATTGACGCCTTCAAGAAGCACAACTACCATTACGATGATACAAAAAACGAACTTAATAGAGCCACCTCCAGCGAAGAAATCCTGAACACTAAAAATTACATGGACAAAGTTCACAACGACCTTTCACTCGAAGACTTTCATCCATACGATAGAGAATCACGTGAGGCAATCTACAACTTTCTGAAGCTATTCCAAGCCACAGTTGACAAATTCGTCGAACTTAGCCCCAGGAATGCTCCCATTACACCAAAAACTTCAACCGCCGCCCAGACCATCCAACCTACACCAAAATCAAACAACAATAGACATCAAAGTTCCAGAAGACCTAGAATCAGCGTCGTAGGAGTGGAGAACCCTTCATCCCTGCTAGATGAACTTCACCTGCAAACTTCCAGACCCATCACTGCGACCGCCACTGGCTCCGTGCTTCATATCCAACCGGACAACCAGGAGGATTTCAAAAACCTTAAAGCAACAATAGCCAACAAAAACTTGCAGCATTTCTCAACCCGACCCGACTCCGACGTTCCAATTAAAGCCATAATCCGAGGACTCCTCATCAATCTACCCACCGAGGAAATCACTGCAGCCCTAACTGAACTCCAATATCCTGTCAAAAAAATCATCCAACTACACAAGGGGAGAAGTATGAACTTCGCCCCTATCCCCCTATTCATGGTGCTGCTCGAAAGGAATGAAAAGGCTCACCAAATCTTCTCCGAGAAAAGGATCTCATACTACAGGGTCAGTGTGGAGAAACCACGAAAGGGAATGCGTCGCCCTGTGCAATGTTTCAATTGCCAGGGCTTCTCTCACGCTGCCCTGTACTGCAACCTTCCCCCAAGATGCTGCCGATGTGCAGGGGAGCATGACAGCCGGACCTGCACGAGAGCCCAAGGAGAGGCGACAAAATGCCCCAACTGCGAAGGACCGCACGTGGCAGCGAGCAAGGACTGCCCCAGACGCCCCAAGACCCAGCCGCAACCGCGGAAGAAAACCATGACCGACCTCAACTGGGACCAAGCCCGGAGACTAATCACAAGACTACAGCAAGGAGGCTAAAAGGAAGGAGCCTCATCTCCTTTGGCAACGCGGGTGAAAATGTGTCCCGATTTTTCCACTGCCGAGAGATGGCGCTGAAACCGATTGACTTAAGATCTCTCGACTCTGTCGCTTGTGCTGACGGAGAAGGGGAAGGAGAATTTCGCCGAGGACCTCAAGTTTTCGGCGGGGTCAGCGGGGAGACCGACGGAAGGTAGCCGGGTAGCGGATGCGTGGTAATTGAGAGGTCAGATATGGGGCACAATTATCCCCACGAAAGAGAAATGTTAAACATTATGATTTTAAAGTTATTTACTTTCTCACATTTCATTTCCCTTTTGTCCTTTTTATTTTTGCCTCTTTTTTTATTAATGTATTTTATTTTATTTATTTATTTTTAATATTACTTATTTATTTCTTTAAATAATATTTATTTATTTTTTGAAACATTATTTATTTGTTTTTTAAATTATAACTATTATTTTTTATATATTACTAATTTTTTAAAAGTATTAATTTTGCGCAGAATAGAATCGCTTTTTTTTTTCTCTTCCAGACATTCCAAGCACACACACAAAATAAACAAATAAAAAATAATAACAAAGAAATAATTTAAATTAAAAAAAAATAAATTTAGGAATATTTTTTTTAAAAAACAGTAAATAATTTAAATTAAAAAAAATGATTAATAAATAATTCAAAAAAATAAATAAATTAGTTTTAACCCTCCCCCCCAAAAAAAATTTTAATGGCGCAACTTGCGCCATAATCGCCCCCCCCCCCCATGGAGAAATTTATAAATCATTAAGCTCTTCGCCTAAGTGACAGCAGATCAAATTAGGTTTTAAAAGAATTGCTTCAAAAGCAAAAATTAACGCTTCGAATGCAAAATATATTATAAACGTAGGATGAAGTAGTGTTCTATGCTTCTCTAAACAGCTTTCATTGCAAAAACAGCTATAAATTTCCTAATATTTAGGAAATTCCCTTATTTAAATGCCCTTTAAAACGCTAGACTACGGGATGTAAACAAATTAAGGTTGCAGCAGCGCTCCCTGGCGGAAGTGAAATTTTGTTGCCAAACCGGTATCATGGAGATGCATCTCCTTAGGAGCCTCATCTCCTTTGGCAACACGGGTGAAAATGTGTCCCGATTTTTCCACTGCCGAGAGATGGCGCTGAAGCCGGTTGACTTATGATCTCTCGACTCTGTCGCTCGTGCTGACGGAGAAGCGGAAGGAGAATTTCGCCGAGGACCCCGAGCTTTCGGCGGGGTCAGCGAGGAGACCGACGGAAGGTAGCCGGCGCTTTTCGGGTAGCGGATGCGTGGTAATTGAGAGGTCAGATATGGGGCACAATTATCCTCACGAAAGAGAAATGTTAAACATTATGATTTTAAAGTTATTTACTTTCTCATATTTCATTTCCCTTTTGTGCTTTTTATTTTTGCCTCTCTTTTTATTAATGTATTTTATTTTATTTATTTTTTTTAATATTACTTATTTTTTTCTTTAAATAATATTTATTTATTTTTTGAAACATTATTTGTTTGTTTTTTAAATTATAACTATTATTTTTTACAAAATTACTAATTTTTTAAAAGTATTAATTTTGCGCAGAATAGAATCGTTTTTTCTCTTCCAAACTTTCCAAGCACACACAAAAAAAAAAAAAAAAATAAAAATAAAAAATAATAACAAAGAAATAATTTAAATTAAAAAAAATAAATTAAGGAATATTTTTTTTAAAAAAAACAGTAAATAATTTAAATTAAAAAAAATAATTAATAAATAATTCAAAAAAAAAAAAAAATGAATAAATTAGTTTTTTCCTCCCCCTCCAAAAAAATTTTTTTTAATGGCGCAACCTGCGCCATAATAGCCCCCCCCCCCCCATGGGCACCTATGCAATGGAGAAATTTATAAATCATTAAGCTCTTCACCTAAGTGACAGCAGATCAAATTAGGTTTTAAAAGAATTGCTTCAAAAGCAAAAATAACGCTTCGAATGCAAAATATATTATAAACGTAGGATGAAGTAAAGTGTTCTATGCTTCTCTAAACAGCTTTCATAGCAAAAACAGCTTTAAATTTCCTAATATTTAGGAAATTCCCTTATTTAAATGCCCTTTAAAACGCTAGACTACGGGATGTAAACAAATTAAGGTTGCAGCAGCGCTCCCTGGCGGAAGTGAAATTTTGTTGCCAAACTGGTATCGATCTCTTTCCTTTTACTCCCTGATCGCACATCATCTTAGCTCCGCCCACTTTCTCTGGGTAACCAGTCCGGCGGACAGCCAGACAGTCACCAGTCTACGAATGAATCTGACCAGTTCTCGCCTGCTTCAAACCATTTCCTAGTTTAAAAAATAATAATGATACATAGAAACATTTCATAACATACTTTTACGTCATCCTGTTATGGTTACGTTTCATACTTTAATGTACTTTTCCTCAAATGAATCATTCAATTATGTGTAACAATAATAATAGCACGAACTACTAATCCTGACATCAAAATAATATAAAAAGCGGATCATACGAAAGAAGTGTGTGATTCTGTCACTGGTGTAGCCAGAACTTATCTGCCACAAGGCTCTAATCTGCCGTGGGGAGGTCAAAACATTCCTAATGCGCTTATAAACTTCTGTATTTGGATTAGTAATAATTTTTAAACTAAACCCTCTGGAAAACAGGCCCAGATTGTTTATTTGGGGATTAAAAAGATTGCTTATCAAAAAGAAGGACCCTGTTTTTTTCCTATACCACCGAAATACATCGTCTAATTGAAACATTTTTTCCGTTTTTAGCCTACTTTCCCGTTAAAAATAAAAGAAACGAAAAAAGCATTAAAATTGGCTTAATGCATCTAAAAAATGTCGCCAAGTCCAAAAAATGTCGCCAAGTCCAAAAAATGTCGCCAAGTAAAAAAAATATCGCCAAGTAAAAAAAAGTCAAAAAGAAACAAAAAAATGAAATAAATATCGAAAAATTAAAAATTTGAAAGTAGGGTATTGAGATGGGGAATTTGTGTGTCGGTCTGTCGGTCTGTCGGTCGGTCTGTCTGTCTGACCCCCCCTAATAACTTTTGAATGAACATTCCGATTTGGACAAACTTTTTTTTGTTGGAAAGATCTCGGCGAGTACAGCTCATTCCCATATTTGATTTTTTCATTTGAACAATTTTTGGTTCAACTTTGAGCCGTTCAAATAACCGGTCCCGCGATACTAACTTTTGAATGAACAGTCCGATTTGAACAAACTTTTTTTTGTTCGAAAGATCTTTTCAAGGATACTTCATTCCCGTACCTACATTTTTGATTTGAACAATTTTTTCGTTCAACATTGAACCGTTCAAAAAAGCTCCCACACCTAATAACTTTTGAGTGAACAGTCCGATTTAAACAAACTTTTTTTTGTTCGAAAGATCTCGGCAAGAATGCTTCATTACCGTATTTAAATTTTCAATTTGAACATTTTTTTCGTTCAACATTGAACCGTTCAAACAACCTTTCCCCACCTAATAACTTTTAAGTGAACCGTCGAAATTGAATAAACTTTTTTTTGTTCGAAAGATATCGGAGAGGCTCCTTCCCATATTTCACTTTTCAATTTGAACAATTTTTCGTTCAATGATGAACCGCGCCTACGGAGAAATTTAAATTGAATATTGATTCTGAACTTCAAGGCGGATTTCCTTCAAACTAACTTTGTAAGAAAATGGTTTTGATAAATAATGTATTGTAAAGTACTTTTCTGAATAATCTTCTGTGAGGACTCTGATTACGACTCCGACTCCGCAGACATGGGGGAAATGCAGGCTCAGAAAAAAATGACTGACTGGGCAGACGATTTTTTGTTTATTTATTTATTTGTTTTGTTTAATTTATTATTATGATTTTTTTTTTGGCAGACGATATTTTTTTTTTTTTTGTTAACAAAAATTTGTCATTTACGAGAGCATTTTATTCTTTATTTATATTTAATAACTGGCAACGGATTAAAAATGAAATTCAAGACATTTTATTAACGAACGAGTTTTTTTTTTCTTTCTTTGATAAAATGTGTTTTGAAGTTCTTTACTTTTATTTTATTTGTTTATTTTTTTTCTTTTGAAAACGATTGTGGAATTTTTCTACGGAAGAACTATAACAGTTACATTCTTTAAAAGGTGCGACAAAACTTAATTGACTCGTTTATTTAATTTTTACGTGTCTATTTCATCTGATGAGAGGGGTATATTTTGCTTTTAGAAATCAGCTTTAAGTGCTATAGAGGTATGTTTGACATAATTTTCAGTTTCAGATAATCAAGAGAATATTGATCAGATGCTACAATGCCGATTTCGATGTACGGGAAAGTAGGCTCGTTTAGTTCTTGACAGAACTTCTTGTTCGACATGGTAATGGTTCGAGCCTTTTTAGCTAAGAGGAGAAAATACTCAGATCAGTGACGAGAAATACTGTATTATTCTGACATATCAAGCGTCTCCTACTTAAATGTTATGTTTTTGCTTTCATTTTATGCATGAAAAAACTTTATTATTTATGAAACTTGTACAAATTAGAATAGAGTAACAGAATGTGCTTAGCGTCCACTGAGTATGCGGCATGCGTACAAAAAAGAAAGAAAATCATAATTCTTCAATGTTTTTCTCGATCTCATAAAGTCTCAAAAAAGCTCTGGCCATCAATGAGGTCGGAGGCTAGGGATGGAAATTTTAGTTCCTTTTCGTGAACTAGTTCATTTAGTTTATCCGATTCTACTGAACTAGAACACTTTAACTAATCTATGAATTCATATGCAAGTGGGTGTGGTTTATACTATTTCTATGTAATTTTTTAGAGAACACATTGATTGACCCCCCTACCCCCGAGAATTTTGAATCTAGAAGTTTGAAGTGTTATGCCTGGGTCAATTACAAAAAACAAATATTACTCTTTCAATATGTTTGATGTTTGGTATATTTAAAGGTTTCTACACTTAAAATTCTACCTTTACTTCCACCAGATGGCGCCGCATTAAATTTCGAGCAAAGCATTTTCGCTTGCTACTAGATTCATAAATTGACGCAACACGAGTACTGCGACATCACACACAAAGCTTTTTTAAGAGATCCTTTGATCTGTTTAATAAGATAAAAATTTTAAGTGAGTTCTTCTTGTGTACTTTCATACAGATACAGATCGAGATCGTGAGAAAAATTGCGTAAGACCAAAGCTCTTTTTCGCTGTTTGGGTGAGAGAGAGAACATGATTCAGCTGGCATAAAGCAAATGGACTTCTAATGTATGTACAAATTTATAAGAGTTTAGAGGTACAAAGCGTAGGAAATAGCAGAGTGAGGGACCTGCCCCACGCTCAGTACTCACTCCGCGCCGGAAGGGCAGGCAAGGTTAGGATTGTTAGGATTATTATGTTAGGATTGGCTCAACCGTAGAGACTCTCCGGTTGGGCCAATCCTAACATTGTAGAGTAGGGAGTCCCGAAAATATCGAATTTCTACAAAGCATTAGTGCGGAAAATTTGTGTCTTCCCAACACTAATTACTGGGCAAACTTTCTTGACTCTGAGTTAATGCCTTCTGCTCTGGCAAGAGGCTTGAAGTTAAGAGATTTTTGGAAAAAAATCGAAAGAGAAATTTTACAAAATATTTTAAAATTCACAGAATGTTAAGATTTAGTGCTAAAAATTTGTGACTTCCTAACACTAATTACTGAGAAAAATTTCGTGACTATGAGTTAATACCTTCTGCTCTGGCAAGAGGCTTGGATTTTAGAGATTTTTAGAAAAAAATAAAAAAGAGAAAATTTACGAAATATTTTAAATTTCACCGAATGTTAAGAATTAGTGCAAAAGATTTGTGACTTCCTATCACAAACTAATACGTAAAATTTAAGTCTGTGAGCTTATAACTTACGCTCTGAAAAGAGGCCTGAAATTAGAGAATTTCGTAAAAAAATATTAAATGTGAGTTACACATAACAAAGCTGCTACATACCTAATACGCTCCAATATTTTGAATTTTTACCGCCTGAATGGGAACATCAGGCTACCTCTTGAACTGAAATGGGCTCTTTTTCTTTGTTTATATGGTAAAGTCTATAAGGAGGTCAAGTGTTTTAAATATTCGTTCGAAGTCGTATGGCGTGCCTATGAGATATCTATTCGAGAAAAAAAAAGTAAGGATGAATCTTAATTCCTTCCATTACTATTTTTATGCTAAAAATGTAAAATTTCACGTGAAAAATCCAACTTTTGAGCCAATTTTTCTCAAATTTGTTAATAATTGTCAGAAAAATGACTGAAAGAGAAATTTAGGTCATTTTCTGCTCAATCAAATGGTTTTTAAATCATTTTGATTTATCGACAAATAAAAAAGTTCTAAGCATCTTCGTAAAGTCCTCTTTTCATGAAAAATTTATATTTTGGAATTAGCTTGAGAGGGGACGTGTTTTGGGCGGGGGCGGTAGGAAAGCCTCTTCTCATAGATTGGGGAAGATCAGGAGTGCCCCAATGAGAGGTCACGGGAGGCAACGGCGCACGCCGACAAATCATTTCAGAGGGGCTGAGCAGAGAGAGAGAGGGCGCAGGAACTTCAGAAATGTAGATGAGAAAAATAAAAAGTTCTCTTATTAAAGTAGGGTTCCTCAACAAGTACATGCACTATTTTCGCAAATTTGTTCTTTGATAACATTAATTTTGAGATTTTTTTTACTATTGTTCCCAATGTTCTGTTTCAATTAGGGGAGAAGGGGGCACATGGGCACATGTGAACAAACGATATTGTTGAGAAACTGCTCGAACTGAGTAGATTTTGAACCATATTATTTAACTATTTATTTTATAATTTGCACATTTATTTTAAATTGATGCTTTGGCAGGTGGCGCTGTAACGAAGTACCAGTGTGTTGCCTTAAAAGCACGCGCCACTTGCCCAACTGCTAGAGCCTATCGCTTGTCATGGAAGATGCATGAGGCCAGATTTTCGAATGTTGTATTTCAGCGAAAAAAAGCGCTATGATTTTATAACTGTCTCCTATGTGCCTGAACAAGTGTATCTATCATATACAGCTAAGTATCATAATTATTTATCGAACCTGAATAATGTATGCTAAATATTTAAAGTTCTTTAGTGTTGGGGAAGTTGTTCTTCTGATAATGCGCGGTCAAATTAGTTAGAAACTAAAATTTTCTCTTTAGGATATGCATTCCCCAACAGATATTTTAACCAGTTAACATGAAGAGAAAAATCTGAAAAAAAAAAAAAATATATGTAGATGGTAACACAAGTAGGGGAATGTGGGGGCAAAGTGAAATGGTAAAGTATTTTCAGTTTGCAGCGCCACCTATCTAGCATGTTTTAACAAGTCCCCAGACAAACAATCTATTCCTGTCAACAACTAGATAGATATAAAGATCAACGAAAAAAATTATACAAGTCCTTTTCAAAATTTGATACACTCATTGTAATATTCGTCTTTATTCAAAAGAAATAAATTTGTTTTGATACTTATAAATTGTTTGTAATTATCATTTTAAGGATTAATTGATATCTACTGGTATCCACTACAGTACTTATTTCGTTTATATTAAGCGAATTTTGATTTTAAATGTTCAATGAAATTTGCCAAGTGCACGCAGGGCAAAGTGAAATAGTTACTTTCGTTTACTCATGCATTCATTTTTTTAATCACGTACGTATTTATTTGTTAATTAATTTACATTCTTTCACCTATTCATTCACTTATGTATTCATTCGTTTACTTATTTTCTTAATCGTTCTCTATTTTATTCTCACTCATTCCTTTTCTCATGAATTAATGAGTTCATTAATTTCCTTATTTATTTATTCGTTTATTTTCCATCGATAAGTCATTTATTCGTTTGTTTTTGTCTATTTGATGCAAATTACTGTTAATCATAAAATAGAACATCTTTCATAGTAAAAATAATGCATTTTTCACTTTGCCCCATGTTTTTTTAAGGTGGAAACTTTCTACCTTTTTTTGAAAGTGCAAAATAACTGCCAAAAATGAAAAATAATATTTCAATGCAAGTTGTCATACAAAATACATTATTCAATCTTTATCTTAATACTATTATAAATGCGAAAGTTTGGATGTTTGGATGTTTGGATGTTTGGATGTTTGGATGTTTGTTCCTCTTTCACGCAAAAACTACTGAATGGATTTTAATGAAACTTTTACCATAATGTAGCTTATACATCAGAATAACACATAGGCTATAATTTATAACGATATTCGAAAAAGTTTGATTGGTAGCGCTTTTTTCATTCCAATTTAAGGTACATTTTTCGCATAAATCCGCGAAGGCTTCCAGCAAAGTAATTCAGTATTTAGTGCATCATCTCAACTCCCTGTCGATAGCTAGAATTGCGTATATCATTTCCGCTTTTTGCATTAAATGTTCAAGGCTTTTCTCAAGTCAAATCAAAAAGTAATTTTTTTTCAGCTTCATGGTTTTTACATAGACATTGGAAACGAACGCGCCAGCTCTTGAACGAGCTTTTACTCTATGATTTGTATTTTAAGGGCCGAATTCAAGTGAAACACCATTGCAATCGCTTCGAGGCGATCGTATATTGCAACCGCTACTGTAAGTCGAATTCAAGTGAATTCGTTTCACTTGAATCCAAATTTTGGAATTTGCGATTGCATTGGTAAGTTGCGATCGTCCGTGTTTCACTTGAATTCCTGCCTAAAACATTAGTAGATTGTTCACGGCGTCAATTATTTTCTCGAATTTTGTAAATATGTGTTTTAGAGTATCGGTAACGTAACCGCTAGAAGAGATTGGCAACTAATAAATTGATTAGGTTCATTATTTTCGAATTTGATGGAGCTTTAAATACAACTTAACGGTATTTCTTAAATTTCTTTGCTTTGATTGGTCACTTTCTCTGGTACTTATAATAGGGCAGTTCCTTAGTATCCGATTAAACAGGAATTTTGCCAAATTTGCTGCAAGATTTTAATAACTGAGATTCTCGGCGATTTTTTCAACTGACGCCTATTTTTGTGCCGAAGACTACGTAATAATACTTTACTTTTTACACGACGTAGCC
Organism: Uloborus plumipes; assembly: GCA_038373865.1. Taxonomy (NCBI): domain Eukaryota; kingdom Metazoa; phylum Arthropoda; class Arachnida; order Araneae; family Uloboridae; genus Uloborus; species Uloborus plumipes. The sequence goes on along the minus strand of JAXGGA010007781.1, from coordinate 42,300 downwards.
AAAATAAACCGATTATTGTCTGATATTTATCAACTGCAGCAAAATATCCATCATTGATATAATACTCCCACATTTGAAAAGTTCAGTTTTTTTTCTTTTGTTTTCCGATTCCGAATGTATCCATTAAAAACCTTTTTAAAATTATGTCAAAAAGTAAAGTAATCCACATACTAAATTAATAAAACCCTTAAACAAGACTAAAATTACCACTAATTTGCATTTTTGCATAAATAACTGCTAAATGTTCCCTATTAATTTCGAAATCATTTAGGACAAAAACTTTTAACGTCATTTTGTGGTCAGCAATAGTATCTCAGAATTTGACAACTATTTCTCTGTGACAAAAATTAGTGACATAATAATACTTAATGTATTTTCATAAAGTAAGTAGGGGAGCAAAATTATCCTAGGTATCCCAAAACAGTTACGCAAAAATTTGGCGACATTTTAAAAATCGCCAAGCGGTGTGTTCTGAGTTCTTTCAGTTCAGGAAAAAAAAAACAAAGGTGAGTATATAAATTGTTTCTCAATATTATTATTGACCCAGGCAACGCCGGGTATTTTTGCTAGTTAAAAAATAAATCAATCAATAATTTAAATAAATAAATAAATTAATTAATTAGCTTTAAAAAATCCCCCCAAAAATGTTTATGGCGCTACTTGCGCCATAATCCCCCCCCCCCCCTGTGGGCACCCCTGGTTGGAGATACATTATATTAGTCTAGGTTTAAGCAAAAAAGATAAAAAAAATTCGAAAATTAAGACAATGAATATATTTTTAATTGTAAAAATGATGTAAATATAAAATTTCCTATTATTAGGTAAAAACGAAGAAAACTAATAATAATGAATAAATAAATTTTTCAATTACTGATTACAAATGGTAATTAAATAAAAATATGAACATGTAAAAAAGAAGGTAATATGAAAATATAGTCTAATAATTATTTTGTCTATCAGATATTTTTAATTAATGAAAAAATTAAGTACCGACATAATTAATTTTTTGCCACATGCTTAATTTATCAATAATTTAGAGAGCTGATTCTTAGCAAAAAAAACATCGTACAATACAAAGAAAATGTCGCATACAATCGCATATATGTCAGATTTGGTATGCTAAATGCGATTGATTAAACATCTTTCTTAAAAATTATGGCAAAACTTCAGTAGGATCAAAGTCATATTTAGTTCATAATGTCAATCGAAGATTTACACCAAAATCCAGTTGAAAAAAAAAAAAAAAAAAAAAAATCAGCAGTCTTTAAAAAATGACAGATTCTGTCAGATTTGGCAAGTTGGTAAGTGCATTCGATTAAACCTATTTCTCAAATAATACGGCACCTATTTCCGTGGGATGAAAATCATACTTAATTCATAATGTCAGTCGAAGATTTACATCAAAATCCAGTTGAAAAAAAAATTTTTTCTTTCCCATAGCAGCATTTAAGAAGACCACAGTTTCAGTATCCTTTACATTGATTCCCGTAGGAAGTAGGGAGCGTTTGAGCTAGCGTCCTCTGGCGGCGGGTGAGAATTTGTTGCCACTTTCAAACTAGCGCATCCGTAGAACATTTCTCTCCTTCTTTCTACTCCGTGGGTAAAATGATGCGTAACTATGTATTTTACATTTTTCAGAAAAAACATTGAAAATTAAGAACAAAATATTTGCACTATTACATAAGTATGTGGTGGTCAGGTAATGTCCGCAAATGCGATTAAAGAATCTGGATCAATTAAAATTTATATTTGTAATTGAGTTTCAGTACGCATGATTTTGCATATTATGTTTGTGCCGACAGCAATACTTCAAAGAACAACACTATTATTTTCTTTTTTGCAACAATTTCCAACTGAAGCTCTGAAGTCGGTTCGATTTTTTTTTTACAAAAATATTTTTATCTAATTTCCAATAGTGTGAAAAAGTGCCCCTATGCTTCTGTCCGTATGTTCAGTTGATTTTTGTTTAACTTTCATTTGATCTGGGTTTATATTTCATACTTTGCCTCTGGATGATTTCATTATCCAACATTCGTTACCTTCATCGTTTTTTTTTTAAATAAAATAATCTTTCCTCATTTTTCTCAAAAGAGCTTAATAAATTCTCAATTTTCACGAACAGAAATATGTTACGATGTTTGATTTTTGTCCACATCAAATTGAGTAAATACAAAGATTCTTACTTTTTCTTCACCCCTCCGCCCAAATGAAACAAAAGAAGAATAATATATATATATATAACTAAAAAACGTGTAAAAGTGAAATGAATGAAATGCAGGCTGAGAAAACAAAATAATCCTGCAAGTAAAGAGACAAGACTCTCCATAAAGTAGCATTTTAAATGTGGTGTCCCTAAATCATTGGTCGGTCATAACTTTTGTTCTACTGGTCCTAAAGTTTTGCCGCTTGGTACACTGCTTACTATTGGCCCACCGCGCTTAATTATGAAACCAAATGTAGGGGTTCCCATTTGAAAATTCAGACATAGTGTTCATTTCACTTTGTATATAGCCCCTTATCAATACTTAACTCACATAGTTTTAAAGATGACTTTAATCGATGTCAGAAAACACCTTTCTTTTTTTTTTCTTATGTATAGCAGCCGAATAATTAGAGTGTTTCGTTTTTTTTTCTATGACTGTACAAATTGGAATAGAGTAATAGAATTTGAATTGCAAACTTTTAATCCAACGTTTTAAAGTACTAACACGCAGGGATACTGCAGACACGTGTTTCGGCGTTACAAGGAGCGCCTTTTTCAATGCGAAAAATTGGGAGCTTATGGATGCACAGGCATCCGACAAGTCCGCTTTTGTCGAAGTCAAGTTCAGTGAAGAAGATATGCTTTTCTGAGCTTTGTCATAAATGAAACAGAGGAGAAGGGGGATCAGAGCTTCTGCACAGTAGCGGGAGCAAATATGACTTATTTTTTCAGCTGGTTCATAACGGGCAGCACATTTGGCGGACTCGGCATGACTTCTCGCACATTGGTAGGCGCGACATATTAGACATTTCGGTCTTCTACTACACTGGCGGAAAAAAAATTCCCAACACCAAGAAAAAATTGCCGTAGAGCAATGAAATTTGGGTAATGCAATTGTCTAGTTAACATGTTTAATTGATTAAATGTACAAGATCACTGGCTAAATTAAGCTCAAGAAAATGCTGTGCAAATGTGAAATTATGTTAATTTAACAGAGGGTGTAACCTCCAGAATTTTGAAGGCAAGCCTGCAAACGTGCATGCATTATGTCATACAGGTGCCGAATGTCACTTTGTGGTATGGAGTTCCATGCTTGTTGCACTTGCTGTGTCAATACTAGGACCGTCATTGCTGTTTGTGGATGATGCTCGAGGTGCCGTCACATGATATCCCATACGTTATCAATTGGAGACATACCTGGTGATTTTTCAGGTCATGGTAACATGTCAGCACTCTGTAGAGTACGTTGCGTTACAGCAGCGATGTGAGGGCGAGCGTTATCCGGTTGGAAAACGCCCCCTTGAATGCTACTCATGAAGGGCTGTACTACTGGTTAAATTCACAGACTGAGGACAAATTTTCAGACAGTGAGTTTGGGATAACCACAAGAATACCCCTGCTGTCGTAGGAAATTGCTCCAGAGACCATAACTCCAGGTGTGAGTCCCGTGTGTCTAGGCCGTAGACCGCTTGGATGCAGGCGGTCCATTGGCCTCCTTCTGACCAATATACAGCCACCACTGGCACTAATTCAGAATCTGTTTTCATCAAAAAGTACAACAGATCTCCACTCCGACCTCCAGTGAGCTCTGTCGTGGCACCACTGCCGTTGGAAAAGGCAAAGGTTTGCAGTCAATGGAATACCGGCTACAGGCTGCCTGGCTCGGAGCTGTCCTTGAAGTAAACAGTTTCTTACCGTTCCTTGGGTCACGACGGTACCAACTGCAGCTCGAATGTCAGCCGCAGATGCAGTACGATGCGCCACAGCCGTACGCAAGATTCGGCGATCTTCCTTCTCAGTCGTGCCACGTGGCAGCTTGAAACTCGATCTTCTTGAGATAGTACCATCCCTTGCCCATAGCTTCCAATAATCATGCATGGGGGAACCATTCCCACCCAAGTCTTTCAGCAATATCGCGAAATGAAAATCCACCTTCTCGTAGCCAAATTGTACGACCTCGTTCAAACTCGGTGAGCTGTTGATAATGGCTTCTTCGTCTTCTTCAAGGTACTCCTGGCTAACATGAACGCAATTCGTCAAATTTCACGGAAAAATAATACACCCGAGCTTCACAACACGCTTTTAAAACAAGCCTTATTTGCATGTTCTGAGTGACGCCAGCTGCGCCACACTAATGCGCGGAACACGAAATTTCAATCGATGTCATCTTTCAGTAGCATAAATACGCCTACCAAATTTCGTTTATCTAACACAAGTCTTTCTTGGTGTTGGGATTTTTTTTTCCGCCAGTGTACATTATTGTGATGGCAACCTTTTTCAATCCAATTTTCTGCGCTGCCGGTAATAGCTAGACTAGTGGTGTTTCAAAGGGGTGCGAGAAGGGTCGCTTGCAAGCCACTTTTTATATTATCAAAAAAAAAAAAAATAATAATAATAATAATGACGAAAAACTACTCCAAACAAAAAAATTTATTATTTTTTAAATATCTTATCTTTAAATATAAAAATTGAATGCATGTATGAATGCACCGATGTATGTATGTCCTGTACAGAGTCAAAAACTACACGTTTAATTTCGCTAAAAATTTCACAATTTGTGTCCTCACTAAGTACATCAAGAAACCAATTAGAAAAAGAGAAGACAGGGAGTTCTTTGTCAGAAAAGCAGTCGAAAACTTTGTACAAAAAACGAAGTTAAAAATACAAGGCAACGTGTTCAAAAGTACAAATTAAATACTTAAAAAATATTAAAAAGCTTGAAAACTCTAGCAAATAGCTAATTCGGGGCTATTACAAAAGAAGCCCATCATCAGTGCGAAAAGGGGGATGGTTCAACTGACCACAGTTGTTATTTCACAATTTTAGTTGAAACTTCTGCCTAAAATCTCTAATTTTTTTAGAGGCTTTCTATATCCTTTATTAATTGCTTCATCTCAACTTCCCCCAATATCTAATTTTGCGTGCGATATTGTCTTTGCTTCGCGTGATTTTCTGAGGCGTCTCTCGATTCAAACAGTTAAGAAATATTTCTGTCGTCAGTATTCACCCTTGAATATATCGTCGGCAACCTGTTAAAATTACGAATGTGAAAATTGGTTCTTTTCAAGAGAGCCAAAACACTGAATATAATTTTTTTCCACCTGACGTGTTTGGTTATTTTCAACTTTTAAATTGTTATAGATATCTTTAAGTGTAAAACAATCGTTCGAAGGTATCATTTTAATTATTTGTAAAATTCAAACTTGAAAAACGCAATTTTTCACATTCGTTGTTTTAGCATGGTGCCGAAGATATAATATTGCTGTTTTTATTTTTTTAAAAGTAGAAACGCAGCTTTCTAGAAAATCATTCCAGATAAATAACACATTTAAGTTTGGTTTTACATTGTCCTTCACGCCGTTTGAACTGACCACGTTGTCACAAAAAATGCCTTATTCGATTTCGCTTTTTGCATTTTAACCCGCGCGACGCCGGGCCTATCCACTAGTTCTAAATAAATAAATAAATAATGAAAACAAGAAGAACAAGCAAAAATACAGTAGCGCTATATCGCGATTCGACTTGTAACGCGAGTTTTTCATGATTTTCGAGTGAACGCGAATTCCTCGCCTGTAAAACACGAAATTTTTGGAAGGGGAACGCTGCGCCATCGATCACTATACATTGGTTTTGTGAGGGATCTTCGTCGTCTTTAGCATATCTGTTAAATTGTTCTGTTAAATGAAGAAAAACACCTGAACCTTTAAAATAATGAACTGAATTCAGACATCGTCGCTTTGGAAGAATAATGCTGCAACTGAGAAAAAATCGAAAAATGACATTTTATATCATTTTGTTCAGAAAAAATCGCTCTTTATGATGAACAAGGTTACAACTCAAAAATGTCAAAAATATCCACTAGGGAGCAATTTTTGGAGAACACTGATGTAACTCGAACTACCTTCACTCTTTTTAAAATTACGTCATTAGTTAAAATGCCATTGAAGTCAATCATGCTACATTAGAAAATAGATTAAAATGCGGTTTTTAATGCTAGTTTCATTAAAATAGGCGCAATAGTTTTGAGCACAAGCGCGATAGAAGTTTCTTTAAAGTTAAAAATTGCTCTCCTGAAAAATGGGTTTGTTTGAGTTGCAGCGTTATTCTTCCACAGCGACGATATGTAAACAGTTCATCTCCATCACTATCACCGAGTTTTTTTTTTTTTTTTTTTGTAACATTCGACTGCAGTTTGAAAGGAATGCGCATTATCGCATTCATGATTAATACCAAAATAACAATAAACAACTTTCCATCGGACAGCCAATCATCGATCAAGGATTAAATCAGTCTACAAATGTCTTTTCTCTTTTCATCATGGTTGATTTGATAGCGTTTCCTTATTAAGCAGTAATGTAATAGCCAACTTTAAATTTGGGCATTTTTTTTTTGTAATTACTCTTCACACTTTCCTGTTATTCTCCTCCAAAGAATTAATAATAACAATTACACTAATTACTCATCATGACGTTGAAATGATACGGTGAGTTGTTCATAAAAAAGATATTTCAAGTTCTGTGCAATAGTGTAGTTACAAATTACCTTTTGGAGGAGAGATAAAAAATGACTTCATAAACTATTGCTATTTCTTTCTTATGATTAGCTTACAATATTATCTTCATATCATTATGACAATATTTGTGCGATTGTTATTATTATGAATAAGTAAATAATTCCTTGCGGAAGAATAACAGTATGAAGTGCAATTACAAATCGAAAAAAAAAACTTGTGTAAATAGTATAAATGTTGATATTATTTTATTTTTCAATATGAAATTGTTTTTTACGGGAACATGAAAAATATCTCTAAGACACACGCTGACCGGACTTGACCAAATTTAGGACAAAGTTTCAAATTTTTGGCATTTTAGGAAACTGAACATTTTTAAAGAAATTGAAGAATTCCTAATTTCTTTTGTGTCCATGTGTTGCCAAATCTCTGCCAACCAAAGCGTGAGAAGAAATGTATCACCAGCGAAAGAAATAAATAAACAAAAGGGTAGGTCATCTCCTACGTCCAAGTGAGAAGAATAATCAATTTGTGATTACTCAAACAAAAGTTAAACATTTTCATTTAGTGCGCCTCCCAGCAGCAAAGGTATTTCAGCTATTATAATAAATGTAGTAGACAAAGAATGGAGTATAATAAATGTAGCGCCATCTCTCGGGTACGCTGTTTCATCTTGTCGTGCTCACGTGACACACTGCCACCTGAAATCCGCGACCAAGAGGTGCCGGAATCGATATATAACAGGGCGGATTGAGCCAACGCCTCCTAAATACTAAATGCCTGCAACTTTCTGGTTTTTAGCACAGAGCAAAATTTCATTCTTGGTTCACGATACACTGCCATCTACCAGAGTTCTTCGAGAAAGAGAAATTCACGATTGGTTCATTTCTAAATTTTAATTTAAAAATCAACCAATCCAAAAAACTTTAATTCGAATATTATTTGGATCCATCGCCAATAGCTGCAAAATACCCTTGGTTCACGATACATTGCCATCTACCAGAGTTCTTCGAAAAATGAACGATTGGTTCATTTCTGAATTTAAATTTAACAATTATCCAATCAAAAAATAATAATGGCATTATCGGATTGCCGCAAGGCGGCGTTTAAAGTGGAACCTTTCTAGACGGTAGCGAAGCAAATGTTCTAGGCATTTAGTATTTAGGAGTCGTTGATAGAGCACGCTACTGCAGAAGAAAGGGTCCCAAACAAGAAGGTTAAAGGGGAGGAGCTAAATCTCTGCTGTCTGAAAGTTGCAACGAATTCTCACCGCCGACAGAGAACACTGCTCGACAAACGCTCCCTATCTCCTACGGGAATCAATGTAAATGATACCGAATCTGTCATCTTTTTAAATGCTGCTATGGGAAAGAAAAAATTTTTTTTTCAACTGGATTTTGGTGTAAATCATCGATTGACATTATGAATTAAATATGATTTTCATCCCACGAAAATAGGTGCCGTATTCTTTGAGAAAGAGGTTTAATCGAATGCACTTACCAACTTGCCAAATCTGTCATTTTTTAAAGACAGCTCTTGGCAAGAATATTTTTTTTTAATTGGAATTTTGCTCAAAAAATCGATTAACATTATGAACTAAATATGTTTAGCAAATATATTTAAACTAATAATTATTTTGTCTACTAAATATAGTTAATTAATAACAAAATTAAATACTGACATAATTGATTTTTTGCCTCATGCTTAATTTATCAACAATTTAGAGAACTGATTCTCTGCAAAAATTATATCGTACAATGCAAAGAAAATGTCACATACAGTCGCATTTATGTCAAATTTGGCAAGTAGCTAGATGCGGACGATTAGACATCTTTCTTTAAAAATACGGCAAAATTTCAGTGGGATCAAAATCATATTTAGTTCATAATGTTAATCGATGGTTTACACCAAAATCCAGTTGAAAAAAAAAATTCTTTCCCATAGCAGCATTTTAAAAAGATGACAGATTCAGTATCATTTACATTGATTCCCGCAGGAGATAGGGAGCGTTTGTCGAGCAGCATCCTCTGGCGGCGGTGAGAATGGAGTCCCTTCACGCAACGTCACAGGTCGCGTTAGGTCACGTGTCAACTAGGAAGCCGATGTAACGGGGATGAAGCGTTGAAAGCATTACTGAAGAACCGTTCTTTTTCTTAACAAAATGTGTTGCTTGTGGATGCACTAAGGTTGCAACTGAAGTCAATTGCAAGGAGAAGTTATTTTTCATATTTCCTCATGTAAATAAAGATCATTTAAAAGTTTTGTTCATAAAAATAAAATGAGAAAACTTACGGCCAAAAAACATTGTTTTTTGCAGATGACTTCGATGAAGAATGCTTTAAGTGTCAAAATTTCACCAAAAGATTACTAATAAAACAAGGCGCGATCTGTACAAAATTATTTTTTAAGAAAGAAAAAAAAAAGGAGAGCTTTAAAGTGTTTAAATGCTTCATCAAGTCAAAGTGCTGTTTTTTTTTTTTTTTTTGAAAAATTAAATTGTTTACCCAAATGTTTTCATAAATTTTACATAACATTGAAATATATGAAATCCCCAGCTAATGCAAATCAACCAACGAAGCTCTACAGATAAGTTGTAGATTAATACAGTTGTTATTTTTTTTTTTAATGTCGATGTAAGTTTACAAAAGTTTCTTTTCTTCTTCTTGCAAAAAAAAAAAAAAATCAATATAGCATTTTTAATTCGTACAACTTTTCCTAACAGGTACATAAATATACTACGCAGAACAATAGAAGTTTTTCGAAAATTATATGGAAGAAAAAGTTCACGTAGTTTATTGTCTTTATTTATAACTATTATTATTTGTTATTATTTTTATATTAATTTAATTCTTTTACATTTCATTAAAAAAGAGCATATTTTAGCTAAATCTTCATTTTACTACTTCCTTTACTACTTAAAATTTATAGATATAAACATGTAGCATAAATGAATTATTTAGTGTATATGAATATTTCTCTGACCAATATTTAAAAGACCTGAGTCTTACTGTTGCTCTGCGGAGAAAATATACTTTAGTTAATATAAGTTGAAAAAAGAATATAAATCTTCTGTTTCAAAGAAAACTAATTATTTCAATTGTTATTTTGAATATTAATTTTGAAGCATTCATTTTGCTATTAACCACTCTAACAAAATAGTTTTTCTTGTAAAGCAATTACATGTTGAGAAACTGGAAATTTATTTAGCAATGTTTTCATCCCATTAATATGCTAACATTTTTCTCAGCAGTAACGTACATAGACTTCGGTGCGCCCCCCTCGCAAGATCTGTACATGTCCCCTCTCACCCCCCCCCTCTTTTTTTTTCGATCAAAAAAAAAAAAAAGAAAAAAAACCATGTAGTGCTATTTTTCCGTATTGCATGCACCGAAACTTGTGTGCCCCCCTCCCGTGCCGAAGGGCGCTATGTACTCTACTGTTTCTCTGTATACATATAATAAAAAGTTTTTAAAAGCACAAACCTGTTGTATATCGTTGAAAAAAAATCTTTATCGAAGAATTCAAGAAGCAAATAGCTGAAAAATATACATATATTGCTAAAACGTACAGTTGTAATTTAATCAGAAATTATTGGTATTAATTAACAAAACTTTTACTGTTTTATCCAGTACTAGTTTATTACTAAGTATAAAATGCATTTGATTAAAAATTTTGGTAGCGTGAAACATCACTTAGATACCACTTAACATTTACACTATTTCATTGAATGGTACTTCTATGAATAAAATCTAAATATCCTTAGTTTCGTAATGGCAGATTTAAAATTTCTTAAAAATATATTACATAAATATATGACTGAGTATATATTTAATGGTTCTACACTAGACAAAGAAAACAAATTATAAAGCTCATTTGATTAGTGAAAAAAAAAGAAAGAAAAGAAAAGAAAGAAAGCAAAACAGAAGTTTCACATTACGTCCTATATTTTTTCTCACAAAACCATGGGTATTTTAATTGTATTTGCACAATGTATTCACATACAAAATAATGTTTATAGAAATGCATATATTTTAGAAAAAGTCAATTTCAATTTTAGCAGAAAGTCATTTTACTATACAAGGAGAAATTTAAAATATGTATTCATTACAAAGAACATTTTTTAAAAATAAATTAAAAACAACTTTTTATGCTGTTTTTAGACTCTTAACTGACACTTACAATTTTTTTTTTCTAAAATTACGTCTCTCTCATGCTCATGCTTAAAGAAAATTCAGAGCGAAATAAACTAATAAGAAATATTACGAAGTAAAAGACATTAAAAGTCAACTCTAAATAAGAGATTAAAACTAAATCAATCTGACCTAAATCATAATTAAAAAGATTAAACTAAACGTAAGTACTATATTATTAATTACAAAAATAACGTAAATAGCCAAAGCAAACTAATTTTGATCGGCCACCTCCAGTTAAAACTCAATACGAAAGCATGCTAACAGAGTAGCGATCCCAGCCGACACGTGACATCCACTGTGCGGCCCTCTAGCGGTGAATTGACTCCATTCGTTGCCACTTTCAAACTAGCGCATCGGTAGAACATTTCTCTCCTCCTTTCTACTCCGCGGTCCCAACCTAAAGCCAGGTTCACACGAGCCCCGGACGGACGGAAAACGGCCCGGACACGGAGTGACGTCACCCGGGCCGGGAAAAACGGTTGTCAATTCACACTGCAGAAAATCTGTCACGGGCAGAAACTTTGTACCCAATCAAATCGCTTACTGTCGGCCTATCGGTGCTGTATTTAGACATCAACTTCTTAAGCAGACAGCATTATCAATTTGTAGCTAACATGAACTAATGATATTTTTATGATATTCGTATAAATGCAAAAAAATGCAGCTTAATGGGGTTTTACACATGGCAATATTTCTACATTTCCGAAGATATATAAAACGATTTAAATTTCAGGATTAATAAGAGCAAGCAAATAGAAAAAGCATTTGACTTTGTAAAATATATAGCAAAAATTTCGTCAAATTATGTCCGTAAATGATTCAAAACCGATGGTAAGATGATCTCCAAAGTGAAATTAAAGAATAAGAGGATGCTTATTTTTTTTTTAACAGAGAGTGGTTTCAAAAATAAATAGTCAAGCTTTGCTCATGGTGATTTTTGATACAGTAGTTTCACTTGACTCACTTTAAAATGTATTTGAGTTTATAGCAAAATGAATTTCTGATAAAATATAAATTTGATTTATTACTGAAAACTACTCCAGATAGCAAGATTTTACAATAATAAATTTTCTTCCAAGCAAAATATTTTGATTTTACGAACAATTGACTTATATTGTATATTTTTGACCTAATTCAGTCTTGATAACTTGAACATTCCTTTATTTCCTTTTTTGGGTCCTAAACATTCGAGAAGGCTGCGGGAACTTCCTATAACTCAAAGCTTTTAGGCGGCTCTTGAGGGCTTCGAGCTATTGAAACTCGACTGTTACAAGCAGCTTTATTGCAAATGATAAAATCTATGCTGTTGCAGTACAAACTGTACAAAATAATCGATACACTTTCATGCTAAAAAATAATCTTTTTTATTGCAGAAATTTCTGCTCAGTGCTTTCAACCAGTGGTCGGAAGTAGCGCGCTACAAGTAGCGAAACTACTGTAGTAGCTACATTTTTTAGTAGTTTGTAGTGTAGCGCACTACTTTTTAAAAAAAGTAGAGTAGTGAGTAGCGCGATACAAAAAAATAGTAGTTTGTAGCGATTTCTGGAAACTACTTTTAAATTAAATAAATAAATAAAAGAATGAAAAAATTTAAAAAAAAAGCGAAGGAAAAAAACAAGGTTTAATTGACTGTGACTGGTGTAAAATTTGCACGAGTACAGCAGCGGACTCAAGGAGTAATCAGAACCATACAAATATGAGCTGATCTTAGATACATCATGTTGACAAAATACATTCTATCTGTTTGATGTCATTGGTTTATTTGGCATCATAATTTTTATATTCCTTCAAATAATTTTCATGTTCCCAAATATTACCTGGCAAGAAATTAAAAAAAAAAAATTGAAGGTTGAATTCTTTCAACTTTTGAATCCTTTCTTGTAGCGAATATTCGTAAAAATTGTAAAAAAAATGTAAAAGGAACAAATTTTAACAAAAAAATAAATAAATAAATAAATGAAAATAAATAAATAAGGAACAAAAAGGAAAAGTAACAAATAAATTCAAAGACATTTCTTAGTTCTATCCCATATTCAAATGAGTTAATTTATTAATGTAAACCACTTTTAAAATTTTTTCGCTCAATCCTCAAAATGTGTATGATTTTTATTTATTTATTTTTTAAAAGGTAGCGAAGTAGCGACTACAATTCAAAAGTAGTTTGTAGTCGCTACATTTTGAAAAAAGTAGTTGTAGCTGTAGTTAACTACATTTATAACAAAGTAGTTGTAGTTCGCTACAAAATAAATGTAGTTTTTCCAACCACTGCTTTCAACAACTAAATGAATGAAAATGCTTCATATGTTTAGGTTAATAAATGTAATTAGGGAAATAGTGAGGAAAACAAACATTGTAGGCTTAACACTGACCCCGAAACCAAAACTCTAAAAAGTGCTTTTGTACAAAAGAAAGTCAGGAAAATTTGTTTCTCCGGTTGATTGTGCTCAGAGTTATGAATAAAAGTTAAAAAATAGAATGAGTTATAGATAAAACATAACTTTATTTTTTCATATAAGTACAAAGGATATTGATGCATTTGTCATACTGCTTGACAAGCTTCGCAGAGCAATCCAGGAAAAACTCAACTATTTGCATGCGGAAGAAATATTTCACAGCTTGTTTGACATCAGCATTGCATTGACCTCTCTCTCTGAATTTGTTTGCACAACATTCAGAGACAACACTCGCATTCCGCCGAGATTCTTCTTCAAAGTTAGAAATAGATTGAAGTCACTCGATGGGAGATCAGGCATCAGCAGATTTAGCATGTCGCAAATGTTAAGGGCCTCCACGACTCTGGGGGAACCAAAAAGAATTCACGGAAGTAGAATTTTATCTTCAACTCATCACACATATGTAGACAATATACAACAGATCAAGTTTTCCCCCTAGAGTTTAAAAGAGTTTCATATAACACATTCCGTACCCTCTTATAAAAGACTTTTAATTTGTTATTCATGTGCTGAAATTTAAATTGAAAAAAAAAAAAAAACTTTCTAAAGAAATATTTCTTTTTTTTTTTTTTTTGACATTTACTGTCAGAGATCAAATCTAGGGGGAGATGGGATTTAAGGAACTATCCTCCTTCGAAACACAGATACGTTCCTTTTTTGACAATAAAAAAGAGCTAAAACTAGCCTTATCAGCCCTGCCATTCCCATTTTTTTCTTAACTATGCCATTGCCTACTTGAGGCAATGGTATCCTCATCTAATTCCTTTTCGCATTATACTATTAAAAGTATTAAGTAAATTTTTAATTATGTCCATTTTAAATATTAGTTTACAAGTTATGGGACATAATTCTGGTTTTTTTTTTTTTTTTTTTTTTGCTAATAAATTCCTGCCACCAAAGAAAAAAACAGAAAATCTTGTGAATAGACGAGAAAAAGTTACACTATCAAATCTGCCTTTTTTTTGCCAATATCCTCTCATAGTTTGACAACATGCACATGTAATATGCGCTCACTCATTACGACATAAAAAGGAAATTCAGTGAAAGAATTTAGTTGTTATCAAATTTCTTAACAAACAATTTCAACAAATTTTGTCATACATACGTAAAATCATTACATGCAGTCACATCATTTCACAATTTTCCAGAGCGGGAGGGGGGACAATGTGTTGTTTTTTTTTTTCGATTTCATCTTACAGAAAAACATTATGGAAACAAAAAATTTTCTCAAAATCGCTGAATTTTTTTCAGCAGTTTTCGCACAGATTTGACACTGGGAAATACTTAAAAACAAGATGCGAAATTAAAAACTGCACGTACAATGGTACCTTGGATTACCTTTGGGAAAATATGGTAAAACACTTTGTTCGCAAAAATTCGAGATTTTTTTCTTTAAAAATTTTAGGGTTTTCTCTCACAATGAAGAAACAGACTGCAGCCTTTCTCATAAAATGAAACAAATCTTGCTATTTTGACTACCAGGATTCTGTTTGTTACATTTTATACATTTTGTCACCAACCATTTGAAGTTCATTGCTGAACTCAAGTCAGGAACTCTCCAACCTTACTTTTTGTTAATCACAAGTAGTGAAAAACAAAGATAAGAAACATTCTATGTTCATAAAGCTATAAAAGAGCAAGAACTTTTATCCTTAGAATTTTAACACATTTAAATTCAAAATATGACGGGATGGAAACTTACTATATCGAATGTAAATAAATGTACAGCAGCTTACCTGAATGCGTATTTATATCACAATTGTCTTCTTTTAAGGGAGTCCTGAAAGCTAATCTAATCTAAAGCTAGAAGAAACTCTAGTCAATTGAAAAGAGTAGCCATCGGGAACTGTTCCCTTTTTTTCATTTTTCCACCATCTTCCTTCCAGTACTTCAGAAAAATATCTTTTTTGAAAAATGACCACCGACACTTAAAATATAGAACAAGAGCGAAATTCTGAAAATGCTAACGAAGCAAGTGGCAAAACATGTACAAATTTTACATTCGTTTCATATTTTATTGTGCTTGTCGTTTGAATATTCGATTATACTAGATCAAACTTTTTCTTCAAATTCTATATGTTTGAATTTTCACTGAAAATAATTAATATCACAACATGATCAAGATACAACTTTTGCACTAACCTACCTAAAAACAGATAAACATTGGCCTCCATTACTTACCGAAGCGATCTTTACATGCTAGACTGTGATTGGCCAAATGAAAGCATCCGTTTCACCCGGGCCCGTGCATTATTCAACCAGTTGAATAGTGTCCGGTACCGTTTCCTCCGGACCATCTCCATGGCAACGAGGAGACGCCACCGTTTTTCCGGGCCGTTTTCTGTCCGTCCGGGGCTAGTGTGAACCCGGCTTAAACGAGTCGTCAGAGAGTCGGGTTGTCTTGTATAGCGGAAAACGCCAACTTCGCAAAGTTTAGTGTTACTGTTTTCGAAAGCATTTGAAACCATGTTACTTATTTTCTTTAACAAAAATAATTGTCCTTCGAAGAAAAAAAAAAAAAAAACTCGTACATTTGTCATGTGAGCTTTTTAATGATTCCATAATTTTATAGGGTAATTTTTGGAAAGGGAGTTATCAAAGTGCAATTTTCCTGCAAACTGCTCTTAAAATATTAGATGGCAGAGTAAAATAGAACGCAATATAAAATTGCGCCTAGGCCTTGGGAGTTCCTAGGGCGAAACCCTCTACTTCAGAGTTCGATTGTGTGTGAGAGAATTCCCCGGAAGGGGGCTGTGATTGGACGGTAGCTAAGACGTTTGAAATGGAGTCCTTAGCAGTTTTAAATTAAAAAAAAAGGGTGAGGAGGTTAGCATTTAAAAGGTTAGCATTTTAAAGAAAAAAAATAATAAATTAGTCCAGGTCAAAAAATATCTAGACAAAGGCAGTTTTTTATCAATTTTGCTTGAAGAATTTTGAATAGTTGGGAGGACTTTTCTAAATTTAGCGATGAGCTGTTTAACAAATTTCTTTAATTTGGTCGGGAATATTGATGGCCTCCATAAGAGAGAGGGCCATCATTAGTTTTTACGGGGTTGTCTGTAGGGGCGGGGGGTCAATGAGAACTCCGGCTGCATAAGATTTTTGCAGCTGTGAGCGGTTCCTCTTAAAGAGTGGTCGTTCAAGCTAGATCTTAGGGTTGGGGTGCGCCCGGCAGCCTCTAAAGGAGGCTGCGTGGTTTTCCCCACAGTTTTCACAGCAAAATTTTCCATAGCACCTCGATTGGGGAAGCTGTCCTTAGCGTGCTCCCCTCCGCGCACAATGCAGACAGAATTGCGGTCGCAGTTCGCTACCAGGTGATTGAATCCCTAGCTGGTGCAGCTTTGCAAAACGACTTTTCTGTTACGATAAGTTAATACGTTAATGGCAGTAAACATAATAGATTTTACCAGAACAATTTTACTAGACTGTTCATTGTCCAGAAGTTAAATTTAGAAAAGTGGAAGGGGGGGGGGTTACCCCTTCCGGTCATTCGGTTAATTTTGAAAACTTTAAAGTCAAGTTGGCGGAGTTCCTCCGCAAGGTCGTCGAGGCTGGTGTTAGAGGAGAGTCCTCTAAGAAAATATTTTTGTAGTTCGGGGCGTCTGGGGCCGTTTTAGAATCGAATTCAATATTATTCGAGGCCAGATAATGCAGGGCCAGTAAAAATGCTTCTTTCTATACGTTAGTTGTTAAAAACAAGATTTTCTACTGGAAAACTGGGTTTTCACTGTCTTCAGAAGATCTCCCGAGCAAGAACAAATATTGTTTTAATCTAACCTACAACTTTCCATTCATTTTTAAAAGTTCGCAACGTTAAAACCCCCTACAACACCAAATCATGTTTTATCATCCGATTCCCCAGTTTTCACTCTGCATTGATCCACACATCCAGGGAAAAATATGGTCCCTTTTTCAGTTTCGAAATTGCGACTTGGGCCCATTCCGAGTTCTGCTGGATTTAAGAGGTTAAAAAATTCAAAATTGTAGCAGTTGTACGACATACAAGAATTTTGCCTCAGTTTGAGTCCAAATGGAAGATGCTATCTCAAAATGCGCAACTTTGGGAGATTTTTGGCCAGTTTGTCACTCTGTGCGCTGTGTCCATATTAGAATATAAGAATTTGTTTAATAATTTGTTCTTATGTATTTCGCAATCGATACTTGCAAATTTTACAATGAAATATCTGAATTATTTCTTTCAGTAAATGGAAAGTAAATTTAAATATTATATATTTTTGCAAAAAGGGTTAGTTTATACCTCAAAAAACGCATCTAATATTATGAGAAGAATAAATTTTGCATTATGAAGATTTCTTGGCTTGAAAATAAATGCGATTTTTCAGACAACTTCGACTCTCTATATTTCTGAAACTACCAAGATATCACTATTAACATTTTCGCTCATAACATATTTACTACTATAAAAAGATTATCCAGTTAAATTTGGATAGATATTCATTCAGTCCCTTTTCAAGTTATAAATATCAAATTTAGCATTTTTTTTCCCCAAAAGCCAAGTTTGACCAATTATATATATAAAAAAGACTTTCTTCAAATGCTTCATACTGCTCCCAGGAATAGTCCTTTGAGATATCTATTCGAAAAAAAGAAAGTAAGGATGAAGCTTAATTCCTTCCATTACTATTTTTATGCTAAAAATGTAAAATTTCACGTGAAAATCCTACTTTTGAGCCAATTTTTCTCAAACTTGTTAATAATTGTCAGAAAAATAACTGCTATAAAAATTTAGGGCATTTTCTGCTCAATCAAATGGTTTTTAAATCGTTTTGATAAATTCATAAATAAAAAATTTCAAACATCTTCGTCAAGTACTCTTTTCATGAAAAATCGCTTTCGCAGCGACTGAAAAGTGGTCGCCAAAAAAATTTCGAAGGTTTAAAATATTTTTAAACCATTGTTTCAACCTCCCAATATAACAGCTAGCTAATAGGCTAATAATTTTAAGAAACAAAAATAGTGAGCAATATCGTTTTCCTTTCCTGCGGCTTCTCATGTATGTCTGTTCCTCGAGCGATTTAACTCGCGAAGAACAGTTCTGCGCGAAATTGTATCGGAACGAATATTTTGACTTATCGACGAATCGCGGTTCAGTTGGTTATTGCCGTTCCCTGATATAAAAACCTGGTTGCAACTTATTCATCGGAAACTTAGCAGGAGTAAAGAGTGCACGATTCTGAACAAGTGTATTTATCATATACAGCTAAGTATCATAATTATTTATCGATCCTGAATGATGTATGTTATATATTTAAAGTTCCTTTTTGTTGGTGAAGTTTTTCTTCAGATAATGCGCGGTCAAATTAGATAGAACTAAAATTTTCTCTTTAGGATATGCATTCCCCAACAGATATTTTAACCAGTTAACATGAAGAGAAACAATCTGAAAAATATATATATACATGTAGATGGTAACACAAGTGATGGAATGTGGAGGCAAAGTGAAATGGTAAAGTATTTTCAGTTTGCAGCGCCACCTTTCTAGCAATATTTTAACAAAGTCCCCAGACAAACAATCTATTCCTGACAACAACTAGATAGATATAAAGATCAACGAAAAAAATTAAACAAGTCCTTTTAAAAATTTATACACTTATTGTAATATTCGTCTTTTTTCAAAAAAAAAAAAATATATATATTTGTTTCTAAACCTATAAATTGATTGTAATTATCATTTTAAGGATTAATTGAGATCTACTAGTATCCGGTACAGTACCTATTTCGTTTATATTAAGCGAATTTTGATTTTAAATGTTCAATGAAATTTGTCAAGTGCACGCAGGGCAAAGTGATAGATAGTTTATTTCGTTTACTAAGGCATTCATTTTTTAAATCACGTACGTATTTATTTATTAATTAATTTACATTCTTTTACCTATTAATTCACTTATTTATTCATTCGTTCACTTATTTTCTTATTCGTTTTCTATTTTATTCTCACTGATTCATTTTTCTCATGAATTAATGAGTTCATTAATTTGCTTATTTATTTATTCGTTTATTTTCCATCGATAAGTCATTTATTCGTTTGTTTACATGTCTTTTTGATGCAAATTACTGTTAATCATAAAATAGAACATTTTTCATGGTAAAAATAATGCATTTTTCACTTTGCCCTATGGTTTGTTAAGGTGGAAACTTTCTACCTTTTTTTAACGGTGCAAAACACCTGCCAAAAATGGAAAATAATATTTCAATGCAAGTTGTCATACAAAAAAAAAAAAAAAAAAATATTCAAACTTTATGTACAATAACTTTCAGAACAAATTTCTGATGCGTTCATTTTGAAATAGGTCAGCCATCTTCACTATTTCACTTTGCCTCAATTCCCTCACATTTGCACTAAAACAATAGAAAATAAAATTTAAAAAAAGAATCAAACACACTTCAGAACTCTAGTTGAAAATTGCTCTCAGAAGTAAAAATATTTTTATTCTTTGAACGCAATCAGACACAAATTTTAAACATAAAATTTGAAGTCGGTGCAGAAACGATAGGTAAAATGATACGTAACTCATATTTTGTATTTTTCAGAAAAAACATTGAAAATTAAGAACGAAATATTTGTACTATTACATAAGTATGTGGCAGTCAAGTAATGTACGCGAATGCGATTAAAGAATCTGGATTAATTAAAATTTATATTTGTAATTGAGTTTCAGTACGCATGATTCTGCATATTGTGTTTGTGCCGACAGCAAAAAAGGTATCGATGGTGTTCAAAGAACAACACTATTATTTTCTTTTCTGCAACAATTTCCAACTGAAGCTCTGAAGTCGCATCGATTTTTTTTTCCAAAAATATTTTTATCTAATTTCTAATAGTGTGAAAAAGTGGCCCTGTGCTTCTGTCAGTATGTTCAGTTGATTTTTGTTTAAATTTCATTTGATCTGGTTTGAAATTTCATACTTTGCCTCTGGATGAATTCATTATACAACATTCTTTAATTTCATCGTTTTTTTTTTTAATAAAATAATCTTTCCTCATTTTTCACAACAGAACTTATTAAATTCTTAATTTTCACGAACAGAAATATGTTACAATGTTTGATTTTTGTTTGCATAAGAATGAGTAAATAGAGTTCAAGGATTCTTACCTTTGCTTCAACCCCCCCCCCCCCGAATAAAACAAAAGAAGAAAAATATATGTCAGAACTAAAAATTGTGTAAAAGTGAAATAAATGAAATGCAGGCTGAGAAAGCAAAATAATCCTGCAAGTAAACAGACAAGTCTCTCCTCTCATGGTTGGAATCCGCGAAAATGCGAACGTCACTCACTTAAAATCGAGTCTCGTCGTAGCTCCGCCCACTTTTTCTCGGTAACCAGTCCGTCGGACAAACAGACACTCACCAGTCTATGAATGTGATAAGTTCTCCCGCGCCTTTTTCTAGTCTGCGTCGAAACATTACCTCCTTTAAAAAACCATAATGATGTATGGAAACACTTTGTAGCATACTTTTACGTCATCCTCTTATGGTTACGCTTCAGACTTTCCTGTACTTTTCCTGAAATGAATCATTCAAATATGTGTAACAATAATAATAGCACGAACTGCTAATCCTAATAGCAAAAAATATATATAAAGCGGATCGTACGAAAGAAGTGAGTGATTCTGAAACTGGTGTAGCCATAACTTATCTTCCGTGGGGAAGTCAAAAGATTCCTAATGCGCTTATAAACTGCTGTATTAGGATTAGTAATAATTTTAAAACTAAACCCTCTGGAAAACAGGTCCATGATTGTTTGTTTGCGGATTTAGCAGATTGCTTATTTTAAGGTAGGACCCTGTTTTTTTCCTATACCACCTTAATACATCGTACAATTGAAACATTTTTTCCGTTTTATGACATGGTAATGGTTTGAGCCTTTCTAGCTACGAGGAGAAAATACGCAAAACAGTGACGAGAAATACTGTATTATTCTGACATATCAAGCGTCTCCTACTTATATGTTATGTTTTTGTTTTCACTTTATGCATGAAAAAGTTCTGTTATTTAAAAAAGTTGTACAGTCATAGAAAAAAAAACGAAACACTCGCTCGTACTCGAAGGCCATTAACACTAGAGACACGTGTTATATGTTATTTTTGCAGGAATAATGTGCTCTACATATTTCTATTGGTGAATTGTTGTTAAGGGGTCGTCTTCATGTAAAAACTGGCATAAACTTTAAAAGTTTCTATGACCCCCCCCCCTTTTTATCGCATATTTGTAATCAGCAACATCATTTAACTTTGTTTTCCCAAATCGTTTTAAATTTGCTCCAGCCGTTGCTTCACAATTGAACTGAGAAAACACCGTCCCGTAATATTTGAAATATTTCTTATACTTGTGCATATAATACCTAAACCACGTTAGGTACGGCCATCGATGGTACGGCAAAGATTGTTTTTTTATATCAAAGTATGAATCAACAATAAAAACGTTGAATTTTTTATGAATTATGAAATTAATATCTGAAAAAATGATGATCTGGAACCAAATAATATTTTGATGGAGAAACAATCTGGAAGTAGTTTCAAAGGAGAATCCAAAATGTGAACTCAAATTATTCAGTTGTTTTTCAAATATGCTAAAAGAACCATTTTTCGTCCATTTTAGGTCACATATTCAACTGTGCAAACTGAAACAACAGCAGGGAATTTCCATGTAATGAAAGAGAGATACACTTATCCACTAGTTGCAGAATGTGTTTAGCGTTTTGTATAGTATTTAGTTTTTAACAGTAATCATTTGTTGAAAGCGAAACTTTGAATAAAACTGCTGAGTATATTTTAAAACTGGTAGACGATCCATTTTTTTTTTTTTTTGTCCATTAGTGAGAAGTCTGCTTTTGTGCAACATGCAGTAATTCAGAAAACTTTTCACGTAGACACTTGATTTTCGCAGGAAATTGTGGAACCTCGGAAAGTTATTCGGAATAATTTGATGATTAGACATCTTTCAAATTCGGAGCCACGGTTTTAACATTATTGCTAATCCCAGTACAGTAGTTCATATAAATACAAACACTTTTAAAACGTAACCTCTCTTCAGAAAGTATGTGCTGCCTGAGTTAGTGTGTAGCGAAAAGTGCGCATCTATCTTTGTTTGTTCAAAAAGATGGAATGTTGCATTTTTCATTTGAACTCTTACAGTAGGGTTTTCTCTCCCAAGTTTCAAAACATATTCTAACTTTAACAAAACCCGAGAATTTTTAACTAATTGCAAACAGCAAACGTTCTATAGCGCTTAGCTTAGTTAATATCTTCGAAAAATATGACTTGTTTACTCTTTGTTAACTATGACCTTGAAAGTAGCATTTTAAATGTGGTGGTCCCTAAATCGTTGGTCGGTCATAACTTTTGTTCTACTGGTCCTAAAGTTTTGCCGCTTGGTACCCAGTTCACTTTTGGCCCACCGCGCCTAGCTATGTAACCAAATGTAGGGGTTCCCATTTAAAAATTCAGACATAGTGTTCATTTCACTTTGTATATAGCCCCTCATCAAAACTTAACGGGCATAGTTTTAAAGAAGACTTTAATCGATATCAGATGACACCTTTCTTTTTTTCTTGGCATGTATAGCAGCCGAATAATTAGTGTTTCGTTTTTTTTTCTATGACTGTACAAATTGGAATAGAGTAATAGAATGTGAATTGCAAATTTTTAATTCGATGTTTTAAAGCACTAATACGCAGGGATACTGCAGACACGTGTTTCGGCGTTACAAGGATCGCCTTTTTCAATGCGAAAAATTGGGAGCTTATGGATGCACACACATCCGACGAAAGCGGATTTGTCGGACGTCTGTGCATCCATAAGCTCCCAATTTTTCGCATTGAAAAAGGCGCGCCTAGCAACGCCGAAACACGTGTCTGCAGTATTCCAGCGTATTAGTGCTATAAAACGTTGGATTGAAAATTTGCAATTTATAATTTGAACTAAGGTAACCATTTTCTTCTTAATAGAATGTGCTTAGCTACCAGTGAGTTTGTAGCATGCGAACAAATAAGACAGAAAAGCATAATTCTTCGATGATGTTCTAGGTTAAATTCAATGAGTTAAAAAAGCCTTGGCCAACAGTGAGGTCAGAGGTAGGATTTGAACATTAGGAGGGAATTCTTCTGCCAATTCTGGTTTATACATATCCGATAACAAGATCGGGGAAAGGGGAACACTATCACGCCAGTTGTCTATCTAGTTCCAGTGAAGAAAATATGCTTATCTTATCTTATGAAAGGAAGAAAGTTGCCAGAGCTTTGTCACAAATGAAACAGAGGAGAAGGGGGATCAGAGCTCTTGCTCAGTAGTGGGAGCAAACATGACTTATTTTTTCAGCTGGTTCATAACGGGCAGCACATTCGGCGGACTCGGCATGACTTCTCGCGCACTGGTAGGTGCGACATACAAGACATTTCGGTCTTCTACTACATTATTGTGATGGCAACCTTTTTCAATCCAATTTTCCGCGCTGACCCGGTAATAGCTAGAACAGTAGCTAATATCTTTAACCACCGCAAGGTAGCTCATCCAAGCTCTAAAAATACGAATACGTTTTGGCTTGGCGAAATTTACCATATTTAACAATGCCTATTATATTATGTTTTTCGGTACTTACGTATTAAATCCACCGCGGCTACAAATTTGGCGGTTAAAAAAAGATTTAGCGGTTTATTTGGCGTTTTTCTTTGGGGGTGGGGGGGGGGGGAATAACTGCTTGCGCGTAGAAACAACCGCCGCAAAACAAAGAAAAAACGCCAAATCTGTTTTTCCGCCAAATCTGTAGCTGTAGTGGAGAAAAACGTGAGTACCTATTTTTTTTCTAAATAATTTTCCATTTCGACGAAATTTTAGTTTTAGTTTTTGGCCTGTTTCATTAACTTGAAGATTTATTTTTAATCTTAGTGGAACATTTAGAGAAATTACTATAACGTCGAGCATGCTAAATAGGCAAGAAATTTACCATCATTGTTTTTATTTTTGGCAATATTTAATGTCTTACAAAAATATTTAAAAAGAAATCAGCAAAAGTTTTGAGGGAACAATAGTTACCTCATAATTTTTGATGATTTTCGGTCGTCAAAAATTTGTTTGGCGGATTTTTTTTTTTTCGTTTAACATAATGATACTTCTGAAATGATCGTGGCACCAATACCTTGAAGAACACGTGGATAATTCTTTCTCAGTAATGCTTTTGAGAATATTTTAATACCTGAGATTTTTGGCAGTTTTTCTTTTTTTCAATTGTCGCCAAATTTTTAGGCCACAAACATCCTCCTCTTTCTCTAATTTTGCTTTTTAATGAAGCTTTCAACCTTTATCAAATACTCGATATATTTATTTTGCGGGATATGTTACATGCTAAAGCAGCATTTAAAGCTAAATTTGATTTGGCGAGCTTCAAAATTTTTAAGCTTTCAATATTATAATCAGCTTATAATTTAATTATTCAGCTGATTGCTCTTCATTTCCATAGAAATTTTAGTCTTGTTTCAATATTATTTTTAAAAATCCATTAAAGAGACAAAATAACTCATGGTATCACCAAAAGCCTGATAGGTAGTTTCAATGAGGCTTTGAAGAAATAAGGCAACAATAAATAAAACAACATAAACCCAGCAAAGATTAAAAATGAAGCTGAATAAAACTATTTTTGAAAAAAAAAATTGAGCCGACTTCGGAACTTCACTCAGCAAATGCTCTAAAAAGTAAAAAATAATTTTATTCTTTGAACACCATCGATACTACATTTAAACATAAGTTTTGAAGTCGGCGCAAAAAAGCTAAATAGAATCATTCGAAACTATAAATATAAATTTAAATGAATCCAGGTTCTTTATTCGCATTCACATTCATTGAAAAATACATAATTATGTAATGGTACAAATATTCAGCTCTGAATTTTCAATGATTTCTCTGAAAATGTTGGCAAAATATAGTAAGCATCATTTTACCTATAGTTTTTGCGCCGACTTCAAAACTTATGTTTAAATGTAGTATCGATGGTGTTCAAAGAATAAAATTATTTTTTACTTTTTAGAGCATTTGCTGAGTGAAGTTCCGAAGTCGGTTCAATTTTTTTTTTTTCAAAAATAGTTTTATTTTATTCTTCTTAGTGTAAATGTACATATGAAATAAGGTAATGTTTCCATTGAAAAACTTCACCTAATTTTCTTAAGTAAATGCTTCATAAAATAAAGTATGTAAGAAAAAAAAGTAAGAAAGTATCAACGCGTCTAAAATTTTAAACGATTGACACTAAAAAATAATCCTTGTTATTCTCTGGTATTTATTTGTGTACTAGTTTAATTAAAGGCTAAATATTAACGGCTTTTCAACTAATTTATATTTCAAAACAACACTAGATTCTCGCAGTTTATAAAATTTCACGACGTATTACATACGTGGCCCGCTAATGAGTTTCATGTTTGCTTCAGTTAAGCCTTCATTAAAAATTTTCATGATCATTATAATAACTGTTTCATATCAATCACGTTCTGTAACAATGGATTTCATATTTAATCATTTAGGACAAATCGCTTTAAATTTGAGCAAAAATTTGGAGATTTTCCTCACTTTCTTCAGAATTCCTTTATCAAACCTTATGTAAATTAAGACTAATAAAACCTGAAATATTACGAATCAATTAGTACCTGGTACGACTTTCAGTTCGTTGGAGTTCAGGAGAAAAAAGCAGGACATAGAAAGATACTCGGTTTAAAATTTTCAAAAAGACCATAGAAAGGAATTTCATTATGCAATCCAGAGAAGCCTGGCGTTCAAACCGGTCATTATTACGATTACTGTGATCCCAATTTCTTTTTCGAAAGATTTCTGCAGGTTCCCGTTATCGAACCCGGACCACGAGAGGATGGGACCAATCGGAAAGAAAGACCTTTGTAACAAAAAAAGAATTTTTGAAATCGGTCCAGGCGTCTTCGAGTAATCTTGTAACATACCAAAAAAAAAAACAAATTCTCCGACGAATTGTATAACCTCCTCCTTTGTTGAAGTCGGTTAAAAATAAATGGGATTACTTACTTTAAAAACGATATAATAGCACATGAAAAGAAACAGGCAATTGCCTTCACTTCAATCGCAAAAATTCCTTTGTAGTGTTATATTTTTGTAAAAATACCGTAAGGAATATACAGTAATAACTTTTCAATCATCATCTATATTAAAATGTTATCCGTTTATCAACATCCACCAACTTAATGCATTTTAATAATAATAATTATCATCGCGAGAATATATTTTGTAGCAAGATTTTTAAATCTTAAGTCTTAACTGTTGCCATTCATAAATAATGTTACACAAAGTACCAAAAAATGGAGGAATACGCTGTTAATTATGTGGTTTTAATTAAATTTTATAAAATCTAGGGCGAATTTTAAAAATTCGGCTACGTCTTGCATATCATCAGTATGCGGACTAATTTTGTACCAATTTTCATAATCGTACGTTGCGTAAATTTTCCAGGAGAGCGTTTGACCCGAACCCATGACGTCATCCAACTTTGATTTTATATATATAGTATATAGATAAAAATAAAAGTGGGATTCGGATGAGAAGTTCATTTTTGATACCCGTGCGCATACTACAGATTAGTACCAGCGAGTATATAAAACTGCTATAAATCGGAAACATATTCAAGTTTAGTACAAATTTGGATTCTAATAAAAACTTTGAACATTTAAGAACAGAAAGATAGGAGCTAAAAGTGTTTTCCTATCTTCTTTTAGTAGAGTCGAGAAGTCTTTTTTAGTCTAACACAGAGCTCCTTGTTCAGTCTACGAGCGCAGTCGCTTCAGCCCCTGGAGGGAGAATACTCTTTACTTCGACCTATTAGGAGGACTCACTTCCATGTCCTCACTCGTTGTCTTGAGCTAACAGGACGAAATCTAAATATTTGGACCTTGGGAGTACCTAGGGCATGGCCCTCTACCTCCCAAGTCATAACGTTGGTGGAAATTGTGCCCCCAGAGGGGGGCGGCATAGCTTGAGTAAACGCCAATCAGTGATTGGCTGGGAGAACCCTGGGAGAAATCCGAGGGAGATCGAAAGTAGAATTATTGCAGAGGAAAAGTTAAACAGAGAACTTAGGGGGGAGAAAAAAGAATTACTTGGCGGCTTAAGCAAATAGTCCAGATCGAAAAAGATCTGGGCTAGTGCGAAGAGTTTTACAGCGTTACTTGGGGCATTTTTAATGGAGGGCAGAGCAAGTTTAATTTTATTGAAAATTTTCCTAACGTCAAAAAGTTGATTAATTTCCTGGACTATTGCCAAAATTTCTTTAATATTAAAAGCCTCCATGGGAGGGTGGGTAGGGGATGGACCAGGGGGGGGGGGACTTGAAGTGTTCCCGGCAGTAGCTCCGGCGAAGGATAAACCTTCCCTAATATTATTACTCTTGAATATAGGCCTGTCAAGGCTAATCTTAGGTCTGGGGAAGGTCTTGCAGCCCCGATAGGAGGCTGCATGGTTTTCGCCGCAGTTTGAGCACCGGGCCTGTCCTTTACTGGGGGGTCATTCCATTTTAAATCAACAAATGGGGTGCGCATCACCATTTTTTATTTTGATGAAAATTTGCATGTGTATTCCTTTTACTTCCCAGAGCTCAAAATAGTATTCATTTTAATTTTAAAAAATTTACCCTTTGATATCTAGGCCATTTTCGTTGTTGGCAACAGCGAAAATCGGGCATTTAGATGCTTTGCCTTATGAACTATAACTTTTTTTCTATCAAAGATTTTGAGCTCAAATATAGCTCATTGGAAAGCTAAGAAAAAGATCTTTTTATATATGCTATCAATAAATTTCAGATCTTAAAAAATATTTAGTTTTTCAAGGTCAAAGTCCACGACGAAAATGACATTTTTTACTACTTTCGAACATTAAAAAAGCCATGAAGGGTTCAAAGTAACAAGCCGATTTTTTCATCATATATTCATAGTCATGGTTACTTACTGTATAAAAAAAATGGCTTGTTACTCCACCCCCTTTATGAGATATGCCCCCCCAAAGTTGTAAAATTTTTAAAAAACCCAATTTTCAACGCTAAAAAAATGCATGTGGGGGCAAGATAAAAATGTTTTTATATGTGGGGTTTTAAGTACTTTTTACCAGCTTTCTAATAAAACAAAAGTCGCATTGTTATTCAAAGGCGTTTGGCAGATATAAGGGACTGAACTTTCAAAAAATTGCACAAAAACAACACGATTATTTTCATTTTTTTAATTTTTTTTTATTTAAATGTAATTATATACCTTATTCTTTGCCTTAAATGCTAAAAAAAGACTAAGAAGAGCAATGAAGAAACATATTTAAAGTTTAATAAGATAATTTAATATTTTTAACACCTGGGAATATAGAATACCACTAAACTTGTCTGATTTTTAAACATCTGATTGCTACCTACAACAGGACTGAGCATTTCTCAACTTGTCCAGGTTTGTTCATACCATGTGGTCATCCTTGTTCTGACTTGCTCTCACATGTGTATCTTAGTTGTCTTTCAAATTCTGAAAGAAGTAGGTTGTTGAGCTAGTGTTTCTGCTGTAAAATCTTGTGAAGCTGATGTGATTTCTTTTCATTTCAAGTTCATTCATATTCACAGAATGTTTTGTTAAAGGTAAAAGAAGAAATTCTTTAGAATCCTTAAATATAAATTTAAATTTGTCTTTCTACATGTAAACTGTGAATAAGTTATGGATAACCCTAAATGCTCCATAGGAGTTTTTGAGAATGATGATTGTAATATTTTAAGTTACAGTAGGCAGTCTACTGTAAATAGTATTTCTGAGTACAGTGATGATGATAAAACTTTACTGCACCTGAGAACTAGGTGTAAAACTATTGAAACTGTTTGTACCTACCACAAGAATTTCCATAAAGGTGGGCAAAACTTGCAAGAAATTCTTCTGCATGGTAGTACAAGTTACATTTGTTTGTTTACACCGAGTGCTCAGGTTCAGGTAAAGTTTTATCATCATCACTTGGACTCTAGAATACTAATTTACAGTATGACTGCCTACTGTAACTTAAAGATATTACAATCATCAGTATCTCAAAAACTCGCTATAGAATTTAGGTTATCCATAACTTATTCACAGTTTAGCATTGGAGAGAAGACAAATTTAAATTTATATTTTAGGATTTCTAAGTAAGGTTATTCTTCTTTTACCTTAGCAACGATCGGTATGGCTTGAATGAATGAATACTTGATCTTACAAGAATTCAGCATGCAGCTTCACAATGGTGAATTTGAAAGACAACTAGGATACACATGTGAGAGCAAAGCCAGAACAAGGATGACCACATGGTGATGATCAACCTGACAATTGGATAATCTCGATCCTGTTGTAGGTAGGCAATAGAGGTTGAAAAATCAGGACAGAGTTTATGTATTCATATTCCCAGTGTTAGAAATATTAAATTGATCTGTTTAAATTTAAATATGTTTCTTCATTGCTCTTGCTTATGTTTTTTTATGGCATTTAAGGCTAAATGAATGGTACATTATTAAATTTAAAAAAAAAAAAGATTATCAAAAAAAAGGAAAATAATCGTGTTGTTTTTTGTGCGATTTTTGAGAGTTCAGTCCCTATATATATCTGCCAAACGCCTTTGAATAACAATGCAACTTTTGTTTTATTAGAAAGCTGATAAAAAGTACTTAAAAATACCACATATAAAAAAATTTTTTATCTTGCCCCCCACATGCATTTTTTTAGCGTTGAAAATTGGGTTTTTTAAAAAATTTACAACTTTGGGGGGCATATCTCATAAAGGGGGTGGAGTAACAAGCCATTTTTTTTATACAGTAAGTAACCATGACTATGAATATATGATGAAAAAATCGGCTTCTTACTTTGAACCCTTCATGGGTTTTTTAATGTTCGAAAGTAGTAAAAAATGTCATTTTCGTCGTAAACTTTGACCTTGAAAAAATAAATATTTTTTTTAAATCAGAAATTTATTAATAGCATATATAAAAAGATCTTTTTCTTAGCTTTCCAATGAGCTATATTTGAGCTCAAAATCTTTGATAGAAAAAAAGTTATAGTTCATAAGACAAAGCATCAAAACGCCCGATTTTCGCTGTTGCCAACAATAAAAATGGCCTATATATCAAAGGGTAATTTTTTTAAAAAATAAAATGAACACTATTTTGAGCTCTGGGAAGTAAAAGGAACACACATGCAAATTTTCATCAAAATCAAAAATGGTGATGCAACAACTTTTTTGAAAATTTGTTGATTTAAAATGGAATGACCCTGGGACAACTTGCTTTGGTGTGTTCCCCACCACACACTACACAGCGGACCTTGCGGTTGCAGTTAGCTGCCAGGTGGTTGAACCCTTGGCAGGCGTAACATTGTATTACGGCTTTTCTGTTTCGGTATGTTTCGAGTTGTACCCTAGTGAACGTGAGGGTATTGATCAAAAGAATTTTAGTGGATTGTTCACAATCGATAAGTTGGATTTGGAATAGGGGAAGGGGTGTTTTATCCCTTCTGGACATACGGTTGATTTTGAATACATTGAATTTAAGGTCACGGAGCTCAGACGCAAGGTCATCTGTGTTAGTGCTAGAGGGTAGGCCCTTTAACACATATTTCTGGAGTTTCGGCACTCTGGCCCTTTTGGAATAGAATTCAATTTTCCTAGCGTTTAGGTGCTCAATGAGTGAATTTCTTTCAGATGGGTCGTTAATGTGGATTGTGCATTCGTTGCACTTAGTGGAGTTTCTAATTTTGAAGTCTTTGCGTATAGAGTTGACTTCTTTAACGAAGCCAAAATAGTCAGGGGGGGGAGGTAGTTACAACCAAAGGGGGAAGGCCCGTCTGAGGAGATGTAGATGTTTCCATCGTAATTTCTTGGGGGTTGGAGACCTGAGCCAGAGGCTCAAAATGGTTCACGGTATTTACCGGTGCTACCACCTGGGGGGTGGGAGACCTACAAGTTCTCTTGGGTGAGTTAAAAGGAAGAGCTGATTCTTCCAGTTTAGTAACGTACGGACTGACCGTAGCGTTGAAGTAGGAAATATGAGAAAGGATTCTCACCAGGGACTCCGCGAAGGCATCATCCTTAGTTCCATCCTCTCTCTTGTCATAGTGATTCTTGATGATTGCCATGCAGGGCGTTCTGTACCATACTCAATATATCGGTCACCTCACTGTAAGAGAGTGGCGATTCGGATACGGGTTCATCATCCATTTCTTCAACGTCCGACGGGGAGCTCTGTTCCGACCAATCCTTAACGCATTTTCTGATGGGGCCAGGGAAAAGTGATTCGCCAGGGGCAAGTCGATAGGATTTCCTGCCGTCCTTATCAGTGGTAGTAATGATTTTATAGCCATAGCTATCAGTGGTACCAATGCCTTCTTCCTTCTTGCTACCATGCGGTAGCGCATTCCTGTTCTCCGCTCCTGCGGAGGGTTTATTCAGCTTGGGGTTTTTTAATTTTACTTTTTTAACTGGTGGTCAAACTTAATGAAAATCTGTTAAACTATTCTATTAGATGTGGGGGAGCGATTATAACAAATGTTACACAGGGTGTCTCAAAAGGTATTAATGAATTAAAAAATCATAAAGAAATTCAGAACGCGAAAGAAGTTTTCAGCCTTTTGCTTGAAGAACACGGAAATTTTCATATGTTTTGCGAGAATTGGTAAAATCAATTCTAAAACTACTTAAGGGTTCAATAAGAGCCCACTATGGTCAGAGTCACTGACCACTACACAAGGGGGCACGTGGCCAAGGTAACCCATTTTAACCTAGCCCCAACGAATTAGAGATAAATGACGCAGGATATTGAGACACAGACGCGAGACTGGAGATTTAGCTCCGTCACGCGAGCAATATGTTAGCATGCTAGCCTTTCAATCCTTCGTGAAGCTTCTAACCCTCAAAAGTGAATTGCGATTGAGTATCTATCAGTGCGTTTACACGAAACTTCGAAACGACAAAGAATTGATATTATTGATCGAGAGAAAGTTCTCCAAAACCAAATTCTCAGAAAAATCTTCAATGCCCCTTGGAATGTTTCCAACAAAACTCTTCACAACGATGCTAATCTTCAAGTTAATACCTCCTACATCGTCGATACATCCACAAACTTTTCCACCAAGCTTGAGAACCACTCTAACCCTTTAATTCATGATCAAGTATACTACACCTTCCTCCACGGTGGTACTAGGTTTCCATCTGATACCATGCACATTACCTACTCCCTCGGTTCTCGGAGGAGCAACCTTACTACTGATATGGTATATTATGGTATGGTACCCTAAGTGAGTAACCTTAGGGGCGGTTACTCACTGCTTTAGACCCCTACTATGTTAGGATTGGCCCTAACAGAAGGTCTCCTCCTTGCCCTCTTCCGGCGCGAAGTGAGTACAGAGCGTGGGGCAGGTCCCTCGCTCTGCCATTTCCCACACTTTGTTATTCTATAGTAATTTTGAGCATACACTTTACCCAGTCCTTGCATTTGTTTCATGTCAGCTCAATCATGTTTTATGTCACCCAAACAGCGAAAAAGAGCGTAGCTCTAACGCAAATCATTTTCTCACGATCTGTATCAGTATCGATAGTTTTTGCTCAATTGGACCATTTTTAAATATATCAAGCCTCGGTATCCCTGTGCGGATGGTGAGGTCGGATTACAATGATTGAGAAGCTCCATTTCGTTATCATTTCCTCTAGGTGGTCATAACGCTTTTTTTCCTTGGTTCAGCCTTCTGATTTACACCCGTTCGGTTGGAGTTAAGAAAAAATCGTGTTACCTTGACTGGAACAAAATGTCAAACAGTCAATTGCCGGAGAAATGATTCCCCACACTTTTTTTTTTTTTTCAATTACGAAGCCATGTATATGTGTGACTCAGTGACGTACTCAGGGGGTGGGCTGATAGGGCTGCAACCCCCTCCGAAATTTTCCAGACAAATTTTTAAAATTTATGCTAAAATCGTTTATTTATTTTTATTTAGTTATTTTTTCTTTCTTGCTGAAATTAAGATATAAAAATTTATTTTGAAAAGAGAATTAAGTATGGGGCAAAATTAAAAAAAACCGGAAAAAAGAAAATTCCTTCTTCTTTTTTTTTAGCCTACTTTAACGTTAAAAATAAAAGAAAGACGAAAAAAGTATTAAAAGTAGCTTAATGCATCTAAAAATATCGCCAAGACCAAAAAATATCGCCGAGTTAAAAAAAATATCGCCAAGTCCGAAAAATATCGCCAAGTTAAAAAAATAAAAAGGTAAAATGAATATCGAAAAATTAAAAATTTGAAAGTAGGGTATTGAGATGGGGAATTTGTGTGTCGGTCGGTCTGTCGGTCTGTCTGTCCCCCCTAATAACTTTTGAATTAATATTCCGATTTGGACAAACTTTTTTTTGTTGGAAAGATCTCGGCGAGTACAGCTCATTCCCATATCTGATTTTTCGATTTGAACAATTTTTGGTTCAACTTTGAACCGTTCAAACAACCTGTCCCGCGATGCTAACTTTTGAATGAACAGTCCGATTTGAACAAACTTTTTTTTGTTCGAAAGATCTTTTCAAGGATACTTTATTCCCGTATCTACATTTTCGATTTGAACAATGTTTCGTTCCACATTGAACCGTTCAAACAAGCTGTCACCCCTAATAACTTTTGAATGAACAGTCCGATTTAAACAAACTTTTTTTTGTTCGAAGCATCTCGGCAAGGATACTTTATTACCGTATTTAAATTTTCAATTTGAACATTTTTGGTTCAACATTGAACTGTTCAGGCAACCTTTCCCCACCTAATAACTTTTGAGTGAACCGTCCGAATTGAATATACTTTTTTTTGCTCGAAAGATCTCGGCGAGTACAGCTCATTCCCATATTTGATTTTTCGATTTGAACAATTTTTGGTTCAACTTTGAACCGTTCAGAAAAAAAAAATTACATTAGCGTCTACGGGGAATTTAAGTTGAATGTTGATCCTGAACTTAAAGTCGGATTTCCTTCAAACTAACTTTGTAAGAAAATGGTTTTGATAAATAATGTTTGTAAAGTACTTTTCTAAGTAATCTTCTGTGAGGACTCTGATTCCGACTCCGACTCCGCGAACATGGCGGAAATGCAAGCTCAGAAAAAAATGACTGAACGTGCAGACGATTTTTTGTTAATTTATTCATTTGTTTTATTTTATTTATTATTATTATTTATTTATTTTTTTTTTGCAGACGATTTTTTTGTAACAAATTTTTCATTCACGAGAACATTTTATTCTTTATTTTTATTTAACAACTGGCAACGGATTAAAAGTGAAATTCCGGACATTTTATTAACGGACGATTTTTTTTTCTTTTTCTTTTTTTTTCTTTCTTTGATAAAATGTGTTTTGATGATCTTTGTACTTTTATTTATTTATTCTTTTTAATTATTATTATTATTATTATTATTATTGAAAACGATGGAGGATTTTTTCTACGAAGGAGCTGTAACAGTTAAACTCTTTGAAAGGTGTGACAAAACTTTATTTATTCGTTAATTACTTTTTACGTGTCTATTTCATCTGATGAGAGGGGCATATTTTGTATTTCGAAATCAGCTCTAAGTGCTAAAAAGGTATGTTTGACATAATTTTCAGTCTCAGATAATCAAGAGAATAATGATCAGATGCGAGAATGCCGATGTCGATGTACGGGAAAGTAGGCTCGTTTAGTTCTTGACAGAACTTCTTGTTATATCTCCATTTCACTGTATGTGACGTGTATGGTTATCTTATAATTCAACTTTGTTGGCATTTACTCCAGATATGTTTAAGAAACAATGGTTAATGCTTGTTCATTCATCTAATTCTGTTAAATAAACTTCAACAAGAAGTTCTGTCAAGAACTAAACGAGCCTACTTTCCCGTACATCGACATCGGCATTCTCGCATCTGATCATTATTCTCTTGATTATCTGAGACTTAAAATTATGTCGAACGTACCTTTTTAGCACTTAGAGCTGATTTCGAAAAGCAAAATATACCCCTTTTATCAGATGAAATAGACACGTAAAAAGTAATTAACGAATAAATAAAGTTTTGTCGCACCTTTTAAAGAGTGTAACTGTTACAGTTCCTCCGTAGAAAAAATCCTCCATCGTTTTCAAAAAAAAAAAAAATAATAATAATAATAATAATAATAATAAAATAAATAAATAAATAAAAGTACAAAGAGCATCAAAACACATTTTATCAAAGAAAGAAAAAAAAAAAAAACTCGTCCGTTAATAAAATGTCTCGAATTTCACTTTTAATCTGTTGCCAGTTGTTAAATATAAATAAAGAATAAAATGTTCTCGTGAATGAAAAATTTTTGTTACAAAAAAACATCGTCTGCCAAATAATAATAATAATAATAAATAAAATAAAACAAATGAATAAATAAACAAAAAATCGTCTGCACAGTCAGTAATTTTTTTTCTAAGCCTGCATTTCCGCCATGTTTGCGGAGTTGGAGTCGGAATCAGAGTCCTCACAGAAGATTACTCAGAAAAGTACGTTACAAACATTATTTATCAAAACCATTTTCTTACAAAGTTAGTTTGAAGGAAATCCGACTTTTAAGTTCAGGATCAACATTCAACTTAAATTCCCCGTAGACGCTAATGTTATTTTTTTTTCTGAACGGTTCAATATTGAACGAAAAATGGTTCAAATCAAAAAGCGAAATATGGGAATGTATGGGAAAGCCTCTCCGAGCTCTTTCAAACAAAAAAAAGTTTATTCCATTCGGACGGTTCACTCAAAAGTTATTAGGTGGGGAAAGGTTGCTTGAACGGTTCAATGTTGAACGAAAAAGTGTTCAAATGGAAAATTTAAATACGGTAATGAAGTATCCTTGCTGAGATCCTTCGAACAAAAAAAAAGTTTATTTAAATCGGACTGTGCACTCAAAAGATATTAGGGGTGACAGCTTGATTGAGCGGTTCAATGTTGAACGAAAAATTGTTCAAATCGAAAATGTAGATACGGGAATGAAGTATCCTTGAAAAGATCTTTCGAACAAAAAAAAGTTTGTTCAAATCGGATTGTTCACTCAAAAGTTAGCATCGCGGGACCGGTTGTTTGAACGGTTCAAAGTTGAACCAAAAATTGTCCAAATCGAAAAATCAAATATGGGAATGAGCTGCACTCGCTGAGATCTTTCGAACAAAAAAAAAAATTATTCCTTTCGGACGGTTCACTCAAACGTTATTAGGTGGAGAAAGGTTGCTTAAACGGTTCAATGTTGAACCAAAAGTGTTCAAATTGAAAATTTAAATACGGTAATAAAGTATCCTTGCCGAGATGCTTCAAACAAAAAAAGTTTGTTTAAATCGGACTGTTGATTCAAAAGTTATTAGGGGTGACAGCTTGATTGAGCGGTTCAATGTTGAACGAAAAATTGTTCA
Source organism: Uloborus plumipes (assembly GCA_038373865.1). Lineage (NCBI taxonomy): Eukaryota > Metazoa > Arthropoda > Arachnida > Araneae > Uloboridae > Uloborus > Uloborus plumipes. The sequence goes on along the minus strand of JAXGGA010007781.1, from coordinate 5,520 downwards.
AATCGGAAATGTAAATACGGGAATGAAGTACCCTTGAAAAGTTCTTTCCAACAAAAAAAAGTTTGTTCAAATCGGACTGTTCATTAAAAAGTTAGTATCGCGGGACCGGTTTTTTGAACGGCTCAAAGTTGAACCAAAAATTGTTCAAATCAAAAAATCAAATATGGGAATGAGCAGTACTCGCCGAGATCTTTCCAACAAAAAAAAGTCTGTCCAAATCGGAATGTTCATTCAAAAGTTATTAGGGGGGGACAGACAGACCGACCGACCGACCGACCGACGCACAAATTCCCCATCTCAATACCCTACTTTCAAATTTTTAATTTTTCGATATTCATTTATCTTTTTATTTTTTTAACTTTGCGATATTTTTTGGACTTGGCGATATTTTTTTAACTTGGCGATATTTTTTGGACTTGGCGATATTTTTGAGATGCATTAAGCTACTTTTAATACTTTTTTCGTCTTTCTTTTATTTTTAACGGGAAAGTAGGCTAAAAAGCGTGTGATTGAAACCCGATATTACGAATAAAGTAAATCAAAACGCAAAATCAATGTCATTAAAGTTCAAATTTTCAAAAATATTGCATGCTCTTGTTTCAGGAACACGTTCTTCAATAAAGAAAATTTTTCAAATTTCAATTTTATCATATGCTATTTTCATCAAAACGCTTTACTTTTCAACAATAATTATGATGATAAAAAACATTTTCAATGATGCATTTTTGTCATCCAAAATTAGCATTCATGTCAAAAATTCGAACTTTTTTAAGCTACATTTTATGAGGTGCCCCGCCCCCTCCTCTCAAAGAGTGTCGGCTCAGCCCCCCGTGAAATGATTTGTCTGCGTACGCCACTGTGTGTGTCAGTGTCGTACTCAGGGGGTGGGCTGAGAGGGCTGCAGCCCCCTCCGAAATTTTCAGAACGAATTTTTTTTTTCAATGTAAGCTCTTTTTTTTTAATTTAATTTAATTTAATTTTATTTTTTTTTTGAAATCCCAAAATGAGAAAAGTTTTCAGAACAGATAATTAAGGACAGATGATTAGGAGCAAACTAAAACGAAATGTTTTTTTGTTCTGACATGTCTATTTTACTGTACGTCATGTTTATGATTATCTTGTCGCGTGTCCTGTTCTCCGGTCAGTACGGATGACCTTCGCCGGTACCTATGATTGGCATCAAGACGCCGGACTGTCTGAGCCCTAACCGTTTGGGGATATTCCGAGGTTCTTTGTCGCTCTGCGGTGCGCTGCACCGAAAAGGCTCGGATTTCGTTTTAAGTGCCGATCGCTGGAGGACGGACAGACTTTGTGGAGACTTGTGTCCAGCCAATCGATGGATGTCCAACTTTTACGTCGACCGTCGTGTCACTGGACGATCCAATTAAAAAAATGAATAAAGTTTGCAGGAGCACGCCCCTTGCAAAATTTCGAGGAGAGCGCCCCGCTCAACTTCGGGGAGTCGAGTCCGAGACTCGGTGGTGATAGTTGTGTTTTGCTGGGCTCGGTACAGGCGTACCGAGCGTGTACGAATTTAGGAACTTAGTTCCAGAGGCCAGTGGCTGCGCCGATCGTTCCATCAACCGACGAAGTCCTCTGTTTGAGGCACAGGCAGCTGAACTATTTTAATATTAGCGGTACCCGCACGACTTTGCCCGTGGTATAAAATTAAAAATTCATTTGTAAAAAATTGATATAGCAGAAAAAATACTCTATTTTAGTCATTCAACTATAATTCTTTTAAAGAATGATATAAAAATTTGGCATGGACCCCACACTACTTCCTTTTACGTGTCAATTTCTTAGTAGATGCCTTATGTGCTAAAATAGTGCTTGGAGTGAGCAAGGTAACAATTCAAACATTTACATCCCTAGTTTGCCACAAAACAATGTAAAAAAATGTTTTTCAATGATTAATCTCCTAAATATCGCCGATTTTAACATCATTCAGTGGATTTTTCGCAAAATATCGCCAATAGCACCAAATTGAGCCCAAATTAAAAAAAAATAAATTTTTTCGCCAAATTTGCCGCCAACCTGGCGATATGTCGCCAATTTGGCGTCAAACACTTGGCGACTAAAAGCTTGGCGATATTTCGCCAAGTGCTGGCGCCAATTCATATCACTTTTGTCTGCATTGAAATTAACACTGATTTACCCCGTAAAAGGGGTAAAAACCCCCTTGGGGAAATTCGAATGGTACTCCAAGGGGAGGTGCACAAAAATAAGCCAAAAGAGAAAATAAGAACAATTTTGCTGCTTACAGAAATCTTACCAAAGTTTAAAAGAAGAAGAAAGTTTTCTTTCCTAACTTCAAAAACAAAATAATAGAAATTTCGTGTATTATTCTTCACCATGATAATAAAAACAATAAACATCGACAAATATCAACCAGCAAATGATAAATTAAAAGCCAAACTCGTTCACTCAAGCCATTTACTGCAATTTATATTGAAATAAAAAAGAGGAAATAAAATATGTTTTGCCAGACGATAAATTTAGAATGGTTTACTATCATGTTGTTTCTTTTTTGACCTCATTTAGTTAAACAATGTTTCCCTCTTCTACACAACTCGTCAGATCGCCAAAATATCTCAATTCACAAAAATGGTACGCATCAGTTTCTTCCTTCTCTACCTTTTTTAAAGAAAGGATTCGATTTCTCATTTGGCTGACAGGTGCCATCTTATCACGATTTTATTATATTTCATTTGACTAATTTTAATAAGGCTTGGAGTTTGGATTGCTACAAAAACAGATACATTTTAAAAATTATTAATGGGAAAAGAACGAAATAAATAAACGAAATAAAAACGTAACCATGGTAACAACATTAAAAGTCAACAACAAAAAAGAAAGACAAACCTTCAGCTTTATTATTAGTAGAGATTGAACATTTTTCCGCCACGGTAGTACATATGATTGTATATAGTAGTGTAACCAATATCTGAAGAAATAAAATCAATTTGATTTGCAACACGTTACCGTTTGCTCAACCAATCATTAGCTCGAAGTCACCAACACGCCACAATCTTATTATTCCATTTTGTTCATTTTTATAGAAAATCTATGTTTCAGAAATGCCGATTAATGTTTTTCAGTCACCTATTCCTGTTAAATAAGTTTCAGCAAGTTGAATTGCAACCTCTTATTGGGAACAATAGTAAAATAAACTGCAAAATTAACATTTTTAGAGTGTTAATTTGCCAAAATATTGCAAATGAGTGCATTAGCAAACACGTCTTTCAATGAAGAAATGTTTTTTAATTTAAATTTATCATCTATGTACCATCAAAACACTTTCTTCACAATAAGTTTAATGCTAAAAAGTTTTTTTTTAATGATTTATTTTTGTCGACTTAAATAGGCATTGAAGCAGAAATTCGAGACATTTACTTTTCTTAGCTAAATTTCATGAGGTGTCCCCCCCTACTCTCAAAGAGTCTTGACTCCCCCCCCCTGAAATGATTTGTGTGCGTACGCAACTGATGTGTGCCTATGTTTTTATAGCGATAGCGACATTTGCGACTTGTAAAGTTGGAAATTATAGCTCCCTTTAGAGAACTAGCTCATTTAGTTCATCTGGGTCTACTGAACTAGTTCACATGAACTAAACTAATGAATTTCCATTTGAGTTTCTCGAAAAACAGGTGAGGAATTATTCCGCAACTTTTATCTCGCTTTACTCATTTCAACAAACATAAATTCCCTATGCATTTAGGTAACCTACAACGAATTGATGAAATAATTAAAAAAAAAGCTTAATTCATCTTTTATCGTAAAAATCTTGGAATAAACGTGAAATTTCTGAAATTATAACAGTAATTTTGTAGCTTTTTATTCAAGTTTTATTTACTTGTATTCACAAAAATCTGAACATCTTTCAAAAACATAATTGCGCAGTAGCAATTCACTTTCTGCGAGAGAGGTGAAAAAAATAATGCACAAAATACTGTATCAGGAATGGTGTTTCTGATAAGAATAAAGTCTCTGGAAAGGGGCTTCCTGGACCCATTCTCCGACCCTTGCTTGAGTTTAGTTGATGTTGAATTTTAGTGCATTGTTTTTCCTGAAAAATTTTCTCATTAGTGAAATGTAGTTTTTTTTTTTTTTTAATGCTTCAAAAGCATTAATGTCTCCTCGAAATTGGAGTTCTCAAACAAAATTATCGCAGTTTTTCACTCGCTTTGCTTTTACATCAATATTCAGACCTTCGTTCGCAACTACTGCCGGTAAAAATTGTAACGTCTGAAGAAAGTGCGGAGAAACGACAAAGTCACAGAAAATATTTAAGCTTCTGCTTTTATTTTAGAGTTTTCAATTCAAGTAATTTCTACCTCAATTTATTATTTTCATTTTAAGTTAGTAAAAGTATTTTAAATTGAAATTTTCAACGTGAGAAAATGTTATTCAATGACTAAAAATAAATTGCAATTTACGCACACATTACATGGATTTACTACATATTTACATTATATTACTCATGTAAATTAAACAGGTCATGTATCATGTACATTAAGTATGAAATTAGTAATCATTGTCAGATCTGTCACATTCGCATCAGATCGGTAACGCCCCATAAAAAGGGGGTAAATGTTCACTTTGTACTTGCTCTTAATTAAAAAAAAAAAAATCTGACACAAATGTCTAGATAAAGTACCCCAGTAATTTTATTTTCGAAGTATTTTTAAAAATTGAAAATTTCCATAGTCACCCACCCGAGGAAGAGAACTAATATTGCTGTGCTAGGATTGGTTGCCTGGTTCCATAGCAGTAGTGGATTTTGTGACTGGCAGTAATTGCCTCTCGTAAAGGCAAACAAAAATTTTAATTAACAAAGTACACTTGGAATCAGAAAACTGCCAGACAACTTTTTAAACAAAAGATATTTCGTTATTGTAATTGAAATTTATTAGCTTATTCTTTTCTAAAAAAGAAAAGTCTCTAAAAAAGACAAACTTACGAAAGTGATTGCTGAGTAATATAACTAATACGAGTTGAGCGAAATAGATTCTTTCTTGATGATCTGATTAACCTTATGGCAGATTTTTTACATTTTAAAGCAACATTTTTTGAAAATTCACAACTTAGAACCTGCCTAATTGTCGATAAACTTACCATCCAACATTCATTGGTAATTTTTACAGTGATTGTACTGCAGGTTTTCATTTGTCGTCAAACTTATCGCAATCGAACCGACAGAAGAAATGCATTACGTGCGAAAAAATAAAAGAATGTCGCATCAACTTTTGTCGATTCAGAATAATAAGCAGTTCGTGATCGCTAAAAAAGTATCAAGTAATTTCAATCTTGAAAATAAAATCAAAATATGTTCTTGGGAAAGTCAATAGATAGCAGTACATGCACTGAAATGTGCTCACTGCGAAATATGTGCTGACATCTGCTCACACGTCTGCTAATGTATTGAGAGTTTCTAGCTAAGAAAATAAAATAGAGATGTGACAAAAAGTTTTGAAATATTCTGGCAGATGAAGTGTAAGATAACTCTTAAAATTTTTA
>JAXGGA010007780.1:0-60551 GCA_038373865.1 Uloborus plumipes | reverse complement strand
TTTATTTTGTTTCCTAATCAATTGACAGACGAAGTAAAAACCAGAAATGTATTCCCAGATCCCTTCAAGTTGACTTCCTCTTTGTCTGCGAGTGAATGATTACTATTGCAAAAGTAGCAAATCAATATGTTATCTAAGATGGATCTTTTTTCCCTTCCTGACTTGGGATGTTTGTTAGCCCGCTGGATTTGAGATCTTTGTTTTTGTATATATATTTTTTTTTTACTTCCTCGCCTGCAGACTACATGGGAACTTTGTTGCAGCTCAACCTCATTTACGGAAAAAAGCGTAAGGGCAGAAAGGTTTTTTGTTGATACGCATTGATTTAATTAACGAAAATATCTCAACTTTCTTATTGTCTTACTTTTTAAACTTAAAGCCCTATAGAGGAAGTATGTGTCTTATAGTTAATAAACAGTTGTATTTTTTCTTATGATTAAATAAGTTATAGTGATTATAGTTATATACTAATTTATAAATGTAAATAATTGGGTTGAGACCGTGTATGTGTGATTCAAACTTAAAGTAGCCTAAGAGAGCTGTAAATAACATAAGGCAACATTTACCTTTTTGTTTTATGAGAAAGTAGTCATGAACAGCAATACAATAATATAGTATTTGCAATATATGATGAATAAACATTGCCATGTTTAAATTAAAGCTAAATTTATTAAACTTGCGTCTTTGTAGGTTAAAATCAGTATTAGGTAAAACATCGAAATAGATTTTCTTTTTATTTTATCAAATAAAATACACCATGAGAAATTTATATTGCTAACAGTTTTTTTTTTGGGGGGGGGGTGTGGACGGCGCATGTTTGAATTAAACCTAAAGACCTAATAGAGCTTGAAAAAATCCAATTTAGACGAATGACACATTTTTGAGCAAGTGTTTACCTTTTATTTTCAGAATTTTATACTTTAGCTTTTAACCTCTTCCCGGCTTTTCCCGAGTTTGACTCGGGCAAGCGAAATGTTCCATTTTGGCTCATCCCGAGTGTAGCTCGGGCACTGTGAAAATTAACACTGCACAACCAATCCTTCCCGAATTATTTCACATGTCCCTTTTATGATTTCGGATGCTTTTATTTACTATTGTTGCTACTAGATAACATAACTATACAGTGTTTTGAGCTGTAGATTTAAGATAAGAGTAGGCCAACTCCAAAGTATAATGATTTCTGCCATACAGAAAGCCAACTTTACAAGTAAATACTCATTTATTACTCATGTATTTAAATAGATATTTTTACATTTATTTTTAGGAAATGTTGCATGCGAATGATGCTATTATGTTTAAAAAGATATGTATGTATGGAAATAAGCATAAAAAATTGACATTTTTTGATCCGTAATCCCGAAATTACTCATTTATTTAAATAGATATTTTTACATTTATTTGTAGGAAATGTTGCATGCGAATGATGATATTATGTTTCAAAAGATATGTATGTATGAAAATAAGCATAAAAAAATTGACATTTTTTGATCCGCAATCCCGAAATAAAATGAGCCTGGAAGGGGTTAATTGAGGTATACATTCATTAATAAATAACTTTTAGGTACAGTCGACGCTCGATATAACGACCGTCTCCGTCCTACAGAAAGCGGTCTTTATAACCAGTGGTCGCTATAAGAGGTAGACCATAGAGTATATTGGAATACAGTCGGGAGTTTTCTCATCGGTCGTTATATTAGGATGGTCTTTGTAACGAGTGGTCGCTATAACGAGCGTCGACTGTATTAGAATATGAAATTTCAACTTTCTAAGGCATTTCTGGTCACGCCCGCAACCCGTAAAAATCATTAATTCAAGTACAAGATTTTTTATATGTTGATACTTAATATTTTAATACATTGTGGCTCCTTATAGTCAAATGCATTGCTATTAAAAGACTAAGTTTAAAGTTTCTGGGAAAATGTAAGCTAATGAGTAAAAATGTCTTATTTCTGCAAGTAAATTGAGCAAGCTAAAAATGAATTTTAGGTTCATTGATTTTCGATTTATTTTCAACGTCCCTACAAATGTATTTCATGCATTAAAAATCGTACATTCGCCTCAAAAGTTCAGTAAAGAGTATTGAAATAAAACATTTAGCACCGTGAAAAAAAAAAATTGGAATTCTAAAAAAATTTATGTTTGAAAGTTCAAAAATGTCATGCATCAAAAATCCAAACAGTGCAAATCCCTTATTTCATTTTTTTACATGGAAAAATAAGTTTATTATGGAATGGAATAAAAAACAAGTAGAATAAATAAATTTTACATCTCTGAAATTATGATGGCGCATTTGAAAAAAGAAAAACAGAGAAGCCTAATCTTTACTTATGTATAACAAGCCGTGTCAGAAGCTAAACCAGTGATTCCCAACCTATTTGAGCTCATCGCCCCCTTGAAGACGCTGACTGACACGCATCGCCCCTTCCCCCACCTTTCTTCGAAAAAACCGTAAGTTAGCGTAAGTGGACATCGATATTATTGAAAATATAAGTACCTGACTTTAATTTGTTGAATAATGTACACAATAAAGCAATTATAAACAATCACTTTTGAGCTAAAAATATTAATTACCAAACATAAACACTAGCTTTCATTTTTTTTCTTTCACAAAGTGAATTGATAGAAACATTTAATAGGGTAACATTTAACTGAGATCATCGACGTGCGTTGCAAAAAACAGAAGTAGAGGAATGTGGGGCAAAGTGAAATCGTTAAGACAGCTGCCCTATTTCAAAATGAACGCATCGGAAATTTGTTCTGAAAATTATTTAACATAAAGATTGAATAATGCATTTTGTAAGACATATTGCGTTGAAATATTATTTTTCATTTTTGACAGTTATTTTGCACCTTCAAAAAAGGTAGAAATTTGAACCATGGACCAAAGTAAAAAATGCAATATTTTTACTATGAAAAAATTTCTATTTTATGATTTACAGTAATTTTCATCAACTGTACGTGTAAAGAAACGAATAAATGACTTATTAATGCAAAATAAACGAATAATTGAATCAAATTTTGAAAAGGACTTGCATAATTTTTTTATTAATGTTTAGATCTTGTTAAAATATTGCTAGATAGGTGACTCTGCAAACTGAAAATATTTTGCCATTTCACTTTGTCCCGCTATTTCACTCCGTTTGAGGAGTCAAATCGCCCCTTAGGGAGCGATCACCCCCATGTTGGGAACCACTGAGCTAAACCAATCGATAATTCAATATTGCCAACATTTTTTTTTTTTTTTTGTCTGTTTTTTTTCCCGTTGTTTTCCTCCTTTTAATGTTTGAATTGTAGTTTTATTATTGAACTCTGTCTATTATGTGTTTACATGGCATACATGTCCTTAAAACTGAAAACAATCTGCACATCGCAAAGAAGTTTTGTCTGCATATCTGAAATAAGAAAATGTTGAGCATAGTTCAGGATAGCTTACCAGTTGTCAAATGAGAAAATTGAAATTGTGTTTTAAAAATTAAAGTGCATAAAGAAGGAAACATGTATTTTGTAGTAAAACTTGCTTTGGAATACCATATTTTTTTTTATTTTGGCTGTAAATTCACTAATTGTACTGTTTTTTCTTCTTGAGTTTTCTTTCGCTAGAGAGAGTAGAATTTGTTTCTGGGTTTAATTTTCAAACTACAGGGTTACATTGTCTGCAACATAATTTTGGTTTGTGTTTACAAGGTTATTTCCTCGTTTACTAATATTCTTGGTCCGTGAAAGCGCGTACGATTACTTTCATGACATCCCGAAAGTTCCATTTACGTTCCTTATTTCATCTTATAACTTCAATTAGTTTTATAACACAAATAACCTTGCTTCTCTAGTGGAACTTTCGGTGCTCGAGATGGAAGCCTTGATAGACATGGCGATTCCTTTTCTGCGCATTTTTGAATGTATTGTTTACTTGCAACAATTTCTCCTCGGAAGCAATCAATATCTGAAACTTACAGTTTTAGTTTTTATGTTCCGGTATGTTGATATTCCGTTCTAATGAATGTAAAATCAGTTAAATGCAAACGTAGGATTATTGGTCATCAATTGTGGCTGACTCTATTAGTAAACTACGTCTTCATGTGTAACATAAAACAGTAAGGCAGTTTTTCATTTCTTAATTCTTAGGTCATCATCACTAAAAACTACTGTTCACTACAAAACTATTCCTGTTTTTTTACTTCCTAAGCAAGAACATTTTGTACATTTAAAAAACTTCGTTTATTTTGTCCCTTCTTGCATCTTTACACTGTTAAAACAATGTACTTAGAAATGAGGCGAAACGTCTTGTTTTCAAGAACTTCATTGACCCAAAATGGCTCCAGAACCAAATGTCTTGGAATTAGAAAACAGGGTGTCTTGTTTTTGAAGCACACGGCGTTCTTAAAAGTAATAACCAATGTTCTTGTTTTTGAGACGGAAATATGTTCGAATATGATACGAAATGGGCTCATATACGAGACAATCCTATTCTTAATTTTTGAGACGGCTCTACTCTTGGAAATGATACAGTGCTGTGTTTATTTCCGAGTCATCACAGAATTTAAAAAATAAGCATTTTGCGTCTTGTTTATGAGTCGGGTCTTCTTTTCAGAAATGAGACATTTTTGTTCATTTTGTTTTTGGATAATAATTTTACAATTTTTCAGATGCAGATTAAAATTACCAGTGGCCGCGCCGCAGCTGATTTTAAAGCGGCCGATTCAATTAAACGGCACCCACTGTATTATTTTTTCTGATGAATTAAGGATTTTTTTTTTTTTTTTTTTTCAAAATCAGTTTAATGCATGTTTTTTTTTCCACTTTTGACTTTTTTCTCTTTGGTTTTGTGTGCAAAGAATCACATGTCTGATTATCAAAAGTGAAACATGCATGTAAAAACAAAAAGTTTTTTAATTCATCACAAAAAAAGTGGGCGCTTAATAATTGAATCAGCCGCTCAAATGATTCAAATCGAGCGAAGTCCAGCTTATTTATATCAAAACTGTCAAAAAAGAAACGTGATTTCAAAAAGCGACAGCCACTGTAGTAATTTTGGACTGCATCTGAAAAATAGTAAAAGTATTATTCAAATTAACCCTTTTATTTCAGAAACCCATCAAGTGCACTCTTTTAAATTTTAAACAACTAAACTAACTAAAAAGAACTTCTCCGTTTTAAAATCACAATAGGTATAGTCGTTGAAAAAATTGCTTCTTATTGTATTGCAAAAAAAAAAATAAGGTGACGGAACCAGTTACAGACAGGCATAAGCTTGGATTTAAAAACTAAGCTTTTTAGGCAGGTAAAACTGATATTTCTGTGACTTATGAATCCATCTAATGTTATTAGAGTCAATTTCAGGAGCTATTTCTTAAGCATGTCTGTAACTGGTCCCGTCACCCTACGGTTGGAATCAATTTTCCAATTTTTTTTTTTTTTTTGCGAAAAATTGTTAAAAATTTTGCACTTAACAAGTTTCTGCAATGAAATAAATTTTTTTAAAGAAAAGTTGTTTACACACATCACATATGAAGGCTTATGTTTTTGCATCCGACGGTGTGCCTAAAATTGGCCATTCATAACCTTTAATAATATCATTTTGGGGGGGGGGGAATCAGTTCACAGGTTTCTGCAACAAACGATTCAATTGTCATAAACTTCAATCTCCTACAAATGGATATTTTCTTTCATAGAATTCTTATGAGTCTTGTTAAAATCTTCAGAAAAGGCATATCGTGCCACAGCCACAGTGCCAACACTTTTTATTGTAAAATGCAGAGGATTTTCCAGACGATGGTCATGGGTACAATCAATAATTAAAACTTCAAATAACTTTGTCTTAATGCTCAAAAAAGTTGAATTTTCTCTCGTAAAATTTCTACTTATACACCATTGGAGATAATCAGTTTTAGTTTTTAATTTTTTTGTGATTTTATAGAAGTTCAGTTTCTTATTTTCGAAAATTGCAATTCTTGTTTCTTAGTTTGTCATTTTTCTGGGGTTTTGCTGAACTTTTTTTTTTTTCGCTGTGTTGTTTTTCGTTCCTAATTTTTTTTTCATTGCTCTTTTTTTCTGTTTCTCATGTTCCCATATTTTACTCAAATTCCACTATGCTACCTTTTTTAATATTTAATTTTCTGAGAATAATATAAAAGATAAAATTGAATATTAGGGCCATTCCACAGAAAAATCGCCAACAAGCAGTACGTAATAACGTGTATGTTTCATGCAATAGTAATCATTTAAACGGGTAATGAAAAAACAATTGCTTAAAAAATTATAAACATGCAAAATTGTCACTTTTTATTGAATTATATGAGATATCACATTAGGACAACATTGCTACTTTTTCATGGAATGGCCCATTTAGATGTGCACCCAATAATGCTGGGGAGTACAACTAATTTATAATTAAACCAAAACAATGCAAAAAATTTTAAACTTATGCATTTCATTTTCCGGAAAATTGCTGGTAGTATTTTTCCCCCCTTCATTTAAATTTGAGTCAATTAATTTTACATCTACACAACAAAATTATATGTTCTTAAAATTAACATATTAATTATAAATTATAATACAAAATAGTAATTTTATGTACAAGAGCTAATCAAAAATAATGCATATAAAATATCTTTTTCAAAATTACCTGCACTAACCCTAATTCTAGTCTTTTTTTTTTTTCCAAAATAGTATCTATTACCGGAGCCAAAAAGTAAAATATTTAGGGCCAGCAAAAAAAAAAAAAATGTCTCCAGACATAATTTCTCAGCTGATGATAAATTTCAGTGTAATATGGATTCAAAAATATTCTTGTTCTGAAAGAACTAGTGCCTAAGATACTTTTTTCAGGTGCGTGGATGACGTGGATCAGAATTTGTGTCCGACACAAGGCATAATTTACTAATATAAACTTTACTATTCAATACTGATAAAATCATTAGCAATTGCAATTGAAACAGTTTAAAAGTGCCAAGTAAAATATTAAACATTTGTTAGAAAAAGAAAATACCCAACATCCAATATAATAACCAATAACAATACAAATTATTTTAAATTTTATTTTATAGTTTTATCAAATTTCCCGACTGAATGTACATATCAATCATTGTCCACAGAGTTCTTTAAATTTGTATGCACACTGCAAAAAGCAGTCTGTCCTTAAGCAGTCTGTTCTATAATATTCAATTATTTACATTTACTCGGTATCGGCCGAGTACCCAATTCAAATTTCCGAGTACCCGATTCGCACACCCTTAGTTAGCTTTTACACTAATTTGGTTTTAAACCTGTTTTTAAAACTTTTACATAAAATTCAAGTAATATTTTATTAATATAGCAATTGTAAATAATTGCATTATACATATTTTTGCATCTTTTTAATTACTGAAAAAAATATCTTGAATAATATTCAATTATTTACATTTACTCGGTATCGGCCGAGTACCAGATTCAAATTTCCGAGTACCCGATTCGCACACCCTTAGTTAGCTTTTACACTAATTTGGTTTTAAACCTGTTTTTAAAACTTTTACATAAAACTCAAGTCATATTTTATTAATATAGCAATTGTAAATAATTGCATTATACATATTTTTGCATCTTTTTAATTACTGAAAAAAATATCTTGAATAATATTCAATTATCAGAGACCGCGCTAAGGATTTTAAGTTGTTAGCCAGTAAATAAGCCAAATTTCAAAAGTCTTAGCCAAACTTCGAGAGTTTTAATCAAAGAATTTTAATTGTTTGTTTTTTTAATGTAATAAGTGTATTTTTGCCCCAAGTGAAAATTTCTGACAATTTTCCATTCGCCAATACTTTAGCCAAATCAGAATTTTTTTCGCCGAATTTTCTATTTTATAGCATTTGGCGAGGTGGCGAACGCTTAGCGCGGCCCCTGAATTATTTACATTTACTCGGTATCGGCAGAGTACCCGATTCAAATTTAGTACCGAATAGGAATATTTACCGAGTACTCAGTGCATCTCTATTCAACATCTGAAATTATTTAATACACAAACTGATCACATATGGAAAGTTCTTCATAAATAGGATAACTAACTTATTTCAAACATGATTGTTTACATTAAAAGTACAGTGCCACCGGTGTTTGAGATCTCCTCTTTATGTTATATTAATATAGTTTAAGATAGTAAAATTTAACTAAGTTGTCAGTAGAACAAATTTTACCTTTATTCGTGTTACATATTGAGTTGCTACAGTCATTTTAGGAGTGGATTATAATTGCATACCATAAATTTATACAGTCGAACCTGTCTATCTCGAATAATGGAACACAAGAAAAATTCGAAAGGGAGGTTTCGAGACATAGAGATGGAAATTACAAAGTAAGCAATTGGAAAAAGTCTAACACTTAATAGATTGTTTTGCTGTTGTTGATATATTTCTACGTTTTCGGGAATTCAATTCAAAATTCTCACACACAGGGTTGGGTTTTTTCCTGGAAAAACTGGTTTTACCAGGATATGAGAAAAACCAGGTTTTTACCGGGGAAAAAACCTAGGAAATACTGTTTGTCCCTTTCTAAATAAGCCTCTGCATAGATCTTATATTTTACTATTATGTCCTATGTATTATTTTGTCTTAATATATTATTCCATATTACCAAAAACACCATGTGACAAGTAATGAAATGACAACTATCTCACGAGTTAAAGATTTGTAGAATAAATAAATAAAATAAGAGGAAAGGTTTCCGTTTCGGATAAATTAATAATCTCACTAAATTTTCAAAGTTCATCAGTAAGTAATATAAATGAATGTTAATCAAAATAATTTATTTGTGTTACATGTGAATTATACTAAACTAAATCAGCTATTGCACTAATCACGCACACGAAAAAATTGCATTTTTCCACAGAATGAATGTTAAGAGGACACAAATATTTATATTGTTAAATTTATGTGTTTTCCTTTCTTTAAAAATTTTCTTAAGAAAAAATTAACTGCATTTATTTTACGCATGAATGAACTTAGCAAACATATCCGTTGAAAATTAATTATTTGAATAAAATTACCGAAACAATAATTATGTTTTAAGCATGAGAATTTTTTACAATAACATATTATTTATGAGTTTAGACTTTCATTTATTCTTTAGCACATATTGCAAAAGAAAACGACAACGGCAAATATTTTTAGAAGCATTTTTTTATTTTGTTGGCTCACAAAAAACCAGCAAAGTCAACAATAAAAACACATTATCACCATCAAAATAAAAAAATGCTTTCCTTTTCATTTGGATCCCCCCCCCCCCCCCGTGTACATAGCTCATATTAGGAGGTTGTGGATAGCATATAGTCCAGTCAATGAAGGTAAAAAAAATGGCGTTTTCGCAACTAATTTAGGGAAAGCTGAATTTTTGCAGGATGTTAGTACATCGAGTGTACACTAAAAAAACACAAAGTCCCGACCTCCACCCCTCTTGCTTTCCCCCCACCCCCTCCGAAACATTGCAAAAGCAGTACTAGCATTAAACGCTTTTCGTGTCGCAACTAATTTAGGGAAAGCTGAATTTTTGCAGAATGTTAGTACATAAAGTGTACGCTTAAAAAACACAAAGTCCCGACCTTCACCCCTCTTGCTTTCCCCCCCCCCCCTCCGAAACATTGCAAGAGCAGTACTGTGATTATACGCTTTTCGCGACGCAACTAATTAAGGGAAGTCTGTTTTTTTATTTTAAGATGTTAGTATACAGAGTTTTCACTATAAAAACACAAAGTCCCGACCCCTAACCCCCGTCCCACCCCCTCCGTGAGGCCTTTAGATGTTTCCTAGGAATGAACTACAACAATCCCGAGCAACATGTTGAGCTAAGAGAAAGCAGGAAATCAGGGGACCTAGAAGATATATCAAGGTTCAAAGATTGGTTGAGTCAGCACAATCCTTTTACTTGCAGCACTAGTGAATTGATTTCTCTTTCAACGGGGTTGGTTTGCGACTCTTCAGTTAAATGTGATGAAGCATATAAAGTCGGCTTAAAAGCGACGGAAAAAATGGTGGGAAAATCTTTTAATGAAATGAAGCTACATAGGAAAGATATGGTTACAACACAAGCGAGCTTCAAGTCTATCAAAGTGAGACATAAAGACGTTTCAATAAACTCTCAGCAAATATTCAATAGAATTATTTGCATATATGTGACAGCCCAGTTTAAATGAAATCTTATTTCGAGTTTGAGTTAGCATCGCACCCACCTTCATTATTTAACGATGTATTGCTACGAAAAGGTACGAAAGCATCTTTCATGAAATTGTTTGAAGATGGAATTGTCCAGGAGACGTTTGAGGCAAACAAAGATGTTTTTATAATAGACGGGGCATTTGTTACATGCAAAGGTTTGGAGACTAAAAAGCACTTTCAAGGAAATAGTAGAATCATACTTAAAATATGTACTTATTAATTATGGAAATAAAGTGACAGCGGTTTTCGATGGGTACCCCAGCGTTCCAACCACAAAACTGCAAGAACAAGAAAGAAGAGCATCAAAAAAATTTTCTCACAGAATTGTTTTTGATGAAAATACAGTTTGCAAAACACAACAAGAAGATTTTCTAGCAAACCCTCAAAACAAGAAGAGATTAATAGAAGAAGTTAGAACAAAGTTTATTGCTGCAGCTATTAACGTGGTTTTGCAGAAGATGATGCCGACACTGTCATTGTCGACCAAGCCATTAAGAATATGCAAAATAATACTACTACTGTTGTTGTGGGAACTGATACTGATCTCTTGGTTTTACTTGTAGCCTTAACTCCTCAGCATGATGCCAGACTTTTCTTCTTAAAACCTTCATCTTCAGTGTCTAAAGTTTACTCTGTCAATTTCCTAATAAATAAACATGTCGAACAACAAACTGCACTGCTTTTTGCTCATGCAATGACTGGTTGTGACACGACATCGGCTTTCTATGGAGTAGGAAAGTTAAAAGCTGCCGACTTGATACGTTTTTCCAAAGAAGCTAAAGCTCAGGCTGAGCTTTTTACAAATCAAGATATTACAAGAGAAATCCTTGTAGAAAGTGAAGCGAAGCGCCATCATTCAGGGCCCGAATGATTGCAAGATCTTCTCGGTTTGGTTTGCCCTGTATGACGTACGTGTTTAAACAGTTTGTCCTAAGTATGTATAATTTATCACGGTATAAAACCCTAAATGAAGCCAGATATTTTAAGTATAAGCAACTCATCGCCAAAATGTCCCTTAAGTCAACTTTTGATTTAGCAAAACTTCCACCAACTTCAGATGCCGCTCATCAGCATTGTTTGAGGGTTTACCACCAAATTCAAACTTGGTTAGGTTTTAAACTTCCACCAGAAGAGTGTGGTTGGCAATATACTTCAAGAAACAGACTTATTCCTAAGCCCATGACAATTTCCCCTGCTCCAAGTGACCTTCTCCTGTTAATATCCTGCAATTGCAAAACATTGTGTGTTACAAACTGTAGCTGTCGTAAAGCTGGATTCGATTGCACTTCTATGTGTGGAAACTGTAATGGAATGCATTGCAACAATATTTCAAACCAAGCGAATGAAATGTTAGATGACTTCTAATAAAAGGATAATTGTTGTTATCATTTCTTCATGCTTTTTCTTTTTGTTAAATGTAACACAGAAACGCATTGCCTCTAGTCGTAACATTTCGCAAAACAACGGGTCGTACGGATCAGTTTCACTAGCCGAATGCGACCCGCGGGCCGTAGGTTGGGCACTACTGGTTTATAATGTTGCAAGAAGTGAAATAAAAACTGAACGCCCCTGTATCATATTTGTTTTCGAGCTGTAAGCATTTAATCGTAGTACTGCTCTTGCAATGTTTCGGAGGGGGTGGGGCGGGGAGCAAAAAGGTTGGGGGTCGGGACTTTATGTTTTTATAGTGTATACATTGCATACTAACATCTTGAAATAAAAAACAGCCTTCCCTTCATTAGTTGCGACGCGAAAAGCGTATAATCATAGTACTGCTCTTGCAATGTTTCGGAGGGGGTGGGGGGGGAAAGCAAGAGGGGTGCAGGTCGGGACTTTGTGTTTTTTTAGTGTACATTCGATGTACTAACATCCTGCAAAAATTCAGCTTTCCCTAAATTGGTTGCGACACGAATAGCGTATAATAATAGTACTGCTTTTGCAATGTTTCGGAGGGGGTGGGGGGGAAAGCAAGAGGGGTGGAGGTCGGGACTTTGTGTTTTTTTAGTGTACATTCTATGTACTAACATCCTGCAAAAATTCAGCTTTCCCTAAATTAGTTGCGACACGATGTCTTTATTGACTGGACTAATAGTATTGTTCGTAACTTAAGTTCTAGCTTTGAACGAATGATTACTGTCGTTGAAATTTGATTAAAATTTAAAAGAGGGGAGGGAGAGATTGTTCATGTTTATACAGCCTTGATCATTTTACCTTAACTTACATTTTTAAAATCAAAAACATTTTTATTGAAAGGAAACCCCTTGAATGTTTTATATTGTAACGAGTCCGTAGCACCTTCAACTTTCTTCAAATGAGCATTCCAATCTTGAGGAAGTAACTATAAATTTATTTACAAGTATGTACACTATTTACAATAAGAGCAGGAAACAATTGCTAAACATCCAGCAATTAGGCAGCAAACAGTACACTGTACTCTCAACAGTAAATCAGCACCACGTATCTAACGTGAACAGTAATTAAGAAATTACAAAAGCAAAAACAACATTCGCCAAAAGCGAATAAAAACGAGCACTCTCAGAAATCAACATCTGAAAAGAACTGACTGACTTGTGTTCAAGGCCAGCTTTTTATACTCTGAAGGACATTTCTACTACGTTCTAGAAATATCTGGAGTATTCTGTTTCATTCATAAATTCGAACAATCCATTCACGAAACTTCTAGTAAAAAGAAAACAAAAACACACTCAGCGCGAAAATGTCTTCACGCTTATTAAAGTTAGGGCAAGTGTAAAAACTGCAAAGTGTTACAGGGCCGGTATACAAGTGATAAAAGTGATATCTTCAGATACTTTTGCAACATGACGTCAGATAAAACCAAAACTAATGAAAATGATGCAAGGCAGGAAAAACAACAACTATTTACACGATTTGTAACATTGCCCCCTTCCCAAGGACTGCACGTCCCGGGCAGTACAATCCCCAGAAAGGAAGCAAGGGAAAATTTACAGATGCACACCTTACATGATAACCAATCGTAAACAGGATAAACAATAACAATGAGAACATGAAAGAAATAATAACATTGATAGATAAATATTACAAACAATTAAAGGCAAAAGGTATTTACAAAATTTACAAACAAATTACCGTGGTAGCTCTACATTTAATTTACGAACTATGGCCATAGTATGGGGCTAGCCGATCAAAATGGACAACCCTAGGTTTGGAATGTGATGACTTCTGGATCCTCACTACGACGTCGTTCAGCCGGTGGAGGACTGTGTAGGGTCCATTCCAATGCGACTGCAATTTGGGTGACAGACCTTTACGTCGGATGGGATTCCATAGCCACACCTTGTCACCTTCTTGAAAGTCATGGCCAGTGGACCTTGTGTCGTATCGGGTCTTCATTTTCTCCGTCGCGATGTTGATTCGCTCCCGTGCGAAGCGATGAACGTCTTCCAACCGGGCCTGGAGATCCTGGACGTATTCCTCAGGCGATGAAGGCGCATCTGGAGGGAGACCGAAGACGAGATCACAAGGTAGCCGAAGCTCTCGGCCGAAGAGCATCTGTGATGGGGAGTATCCGGTGGTCTCGTGGACAGCACTGCGGTAGGCCAGCAGGAACAGAGGAAGTTTCTTGTCCCAATCCTGTTGATTTTTGGAGACCATAAGCGAGAGATTATTAAGGATTGTCCTGTTGAATCTCTCCACCATGCCGTCCGATTGTGGGTGTAGTGGTGTCGTTCGAGTTTTCTCAATTTTGAGGATTTTACATAGGCCCTTAAACACGGCAGAGATGAAGTTTCTCCCC
The DNA here is from genome assembly GCA_038373865.1 of Uloborus plumipes. Taxonomy (NCBI): domain Eukaryota; kingdom Metazoa; phylum Arthropoda; class Arachnida; order Araneae; family Uloboridae; genus Uloborus; species Uloborus plumipes. Next base: position 46,598 of record JAXGGA010007780.1, on the reverse strand, counting down.
TGATCGGAGTGAATCTGCAAAGGTGTCCCATATCTCGAGATCCAATGCTGGACTAGAGTCTCTGCTACAGTGGTAGCTTCTTGATCCGGAATGGAATATGCTTCGGGCCATTTGGTGAAATAGTCAATGGAAACGAGGATGTATTTGTTCCCATCAGTAGTTTTCGGTAGAGGACCAAGAATGTCGATCCCAATTCGTTCGAAAGGAGCTCCTACGTTGTAAAGATGTAGCTTCCCGCGGCTTCTTCTCTTTGGTCCTTTACGGGCAGCACAGGCGTCACAAGAATGACACCACTTCTCTACGACATCCTTCGCCTTGCTCCAGAAGAAGCGCTCTCGAACCTTGTGGAGGGTTTTCAAGATACCAAAGTGTCCTCCAGTCGGACTACTGTGCAATTCCTTTAGAGCGTCTGGAATTCTTGATCTGGGAAGGAATAACTGCCATTTAAATGCTTTGCCATCGTCAGATTCCCATTTCCGATACAGGACGCCATTTCGCAACTGGAGAGATTTCCATAGAGCCCAGTATCTTTTCGTTGCAGGACTGTAGAGAGAAACGTCTTGCCAACTAGGTCGCCGACTGTCCTTTTCCATTAACTCTATGATAGGCTTTAAGTCTGGGTCTTCAAGCTGATCTTTTCTTACTTGGTCATCACTCCATGAATCAGGATCTGAAGATGATGAAGTAGCAGTAACTTGACAGGCAGTAGGGATTGTCGTCCCGTACTGTTTCTCAATTCGGGAGCAATAATGGCAGTTCTCGGAACAAGGTCTTCTTGATAATGCGTCAGCATTACCGTGTGACAAACCTTTTCGGTGCTTAATCTCGATGTCATATTCCTGGAGCCGCTGTATCCACCTGGCTACCTGGCCCTCTGGATTCTTGAAATTCAAAAGCCAAGTTAAAGAGGCATGATCAGTGCGGAGCAGGAATTTACGGCCGTAGAGGTAATGATGGAAATGTTCTACAGATTTAACTATGGCGAGCAATTCCTTTCTCGTGACACAATAATTTCGCTCCGACTTGGATAAGCATTTGCTCCAGTAAGCGATGACATGTTCGTTACCGTCTATTTCTTGAGATAAAACAGCTCCAACGCTCTCGTGGCTCGCATCAGTGTCAAGTATGAAGGATTTTTCAGGCTGAGGATAAGAGAGAATAGGCGTTGATGTTAAAGCCTCCTTCAGCTGTAGAAATGCATCCTCGCATTCTTTGGACCATTCAAATTTTCGTTTGCTCTCCGTCAGCTTATGCAAAGGTCGTGCAATGTTGGAAAAACCCTTCACAAACTTCCTGTAGTACGTGCAGAGCCCCAGGAAACTTCGCAGCTGATGAACATTTTCGGGGCGGCTCCAATTCTTGACTGCAGATACCTTATCTGGATCTGTTCGTACACCTTCGGAAGAGATAATGTGACCAAGGTAGTTCACCTCACGGCGGAACAAATTACATTTGGACGGGCTTAACTTCAGGTTCGCTTCCTTTAGCTTTTGCAGCACCTTCCTAAGGTTAACCAAATGTTCCTCAAAACTGCGTCCTATGATGATGATGTCGTCCAAGTAGACAAGACAGGATTCATAAGAGAGTCCTCGCAGCACTGATTCCATAAGACGCTCGAACGTGGCTGGTGCATTGCAGAGGCCGAAGGGCATCACTTTAAACTGCCACAAGCCTTGTCCGGTTGTAAACGCCGTCTTCTCTCGGTCGTCGGGGTGTATCTCCACCTGCCAGTAGCCGCTCTTCAAATCCAGGGTCGAAAACCACTTGTGTCCGGAAAGGGTGTCCAGAGTGTCATCGATCCGTGGAAGAGGGTAACTGTCCTTCTTGGTGATGTCATTCAGGCGTCGGTAGTCAACACAAAATCTGGTGGAGCCGTCTTTCTTTCGGACCAAGACGATAGGGGATGCCCAAGGACTGGATGAGGGTTCGATGACGTCATTCTCCTGCATCTCTTTTACGAGGATCTCAACCTCTTCCTTCTTGGCGAACGGTAGTCGTCTTGGAAGCTGCTTGATAGGGGGATGATCTCCAGTGTCGATCCTATGCTGCGTTAAATTCGTGCGACCAACATCCTCGGATGTAGATGAAAACACCTGCTTGAAGTTGTCCACCAATTTTTCCGCAGCGTATCTTTGATCCTTCGATAATGGTGCACTCCCAATTAATTTCGAAGTCAAGGATTCGGAAGACACAGTCTCGGAGGAATCAATTCTTCTGATGATGCAGTTTACGGGAGTACAAGTTGCCAACACTTCTCCTTTCTTGATATTCCTCGGTCTTTCACTTACATTGGCGACTCTCACAGGAACTGCATTCCTTGAAAGGTCCACAAGCGTAGATGCCACCAGTACTCCTTTTGGGCTATTACTCTGGTTAGGATATTCAATTAGGCCGAATTTAAAACTGTTATTTTCCTTGATGGAGCCAGGTATTAGTATTTCTGATCTTGGGGGAATCAATAAATCTGATTGGGCTATTATTTGATGAGCGGATTTTAAGTTACGTTCAGCATTGAAAATTGCTATGTCTTCCCTCATCGAGTGCAGCTCATTATTTTTAAAGTCGATAGAAAAATCAAATTTTCTCAAAAAGTCCAGTCCGAGAATGAAGGGATCTGTAATGTCAGCGACGAATGCCGTGTGATGGTAAGTGGCACTCCCGAACATTATTTCTAAGTTCACTTTTCCTTCAATCTCGATTTTGTCACCTGTCACAGTTTGGAGAGTAACGCAGGGCGGCGTCCATAAGATCTTGAGTCCAAATTGACGAGCCACATCAGTCTTAATAATGGTAACGTTGGCTCCTGTGTCCACAATCATTTCGCATGGAAACCCATTCACATAAGCGTAAATGAAGAGTCCGTTGCAGCCGCCACTTCTTGGGGAAATCTGGAAAACTTTGGGAGACGTCTTCTTTTCTTGGCGAGCTTCGCAATTCCTTCGTACGTGGCCCTCACCGCCACATTTCCAGCACTTCAGTGTTTGTCCACCTTGGTCTTTGCGAGCCGCAATCTTCTTCAGGGTCCCCGACATCTCTTTGATTTGTCGCTCAATGTCCGAGAGACGAGTTGAGTTCAAATCTTGGGCACTCACTTCCACGCCCCTGGTCGAATGGCGATCCTTGCGGGACATTTGCTGTGCAGCCTCTAACTTCATTGCGTAAACCAGACCGGATTTAAGATCCTTAATGTCCGCCATCCGGAGAGCCGTCTGAACCTCTGGATTTCGCACTCCATCTATGAAGTAGTTCAGGGCCAGGTTATCGCGAACACCCGAAGGACAGTCCGAGAAGGCGAGATGGGAAAGCCTCTCAACGTCTGCTGCAAAAACTTGCAAAGTCTCTCCAGCCCTCTGGAGTCGGGATTTGAGCTGAAGTTGGCTGAATTCTTTTTGGCAGGATTCGCCAAAGCGAAGCTCCAAGGCCGATAATAAGGCTTCGAAGTCACGGTGCTTGTCCTCTGGGAAGGTCTGTAGTATGTCGGCTGCATCCCCTCTCTGCGAGGTGACAGGCTTTCGTGGAAGAGTCCCAGGAGTTGGCTTCTGCAACGATGAGGAACTGCTTCTTGTAAACATTCCACGAGGTCTTCCCATCAAACGTGGCCAGTTTGATGGATGGACGAGAAGTTCCAGCTGCAGCTACACAGTCACTTGAGTTGTTGCAGGATGCTGATAATTTCGATTCAAATTCTTTAATTTTCTTTTCCATATGGTTTTCTACTGTGGTGATTCGGTTCTCAACGCTGTCAACTTTTTCTTCTAGAACCTCCACTTTATTTTCTATATTGGTAAATTTAGTTTCCACCAAACTTTTCATTGACGTTAGATCGCTCTTAATTTCTTCTTGACTTGAAGTTATGCTCACGGTTAAATCACTCTTTAATTGTTCTTGATTTGTTACCAGATCATTTTTTAATTGTTCTTGATTCGCAGCCATGTCATTTTTTAATTGTTCTTGATTCGCAGTCATGTCACTTTTAACAGCGTTGATCGCATCAAGGAGTTTTTGCAGTTGTTCCTCCATTGCTCGAGTAATCACCATAAAATTCCGAAGTCAAAAAGTCCTTAGGAAGAAAAGTCCGAATTCACAGGTAATTCCAAGAAAGTCCTTGAAGATGCCCCACGTTGGGCGCCAAAATTGTAACGAGTCCGTAGCACCTTCAACTTTCTTTAAATGAGCAGTCCAATCTTGAGGAAGTAACTATAAATTTATTTACAAGTATGTACACTATTTACAATAAAGCGGGAAACAATTGCTAAACATCCAGCAATTAGGTAGCAAAACAGTACACTGTACTCTCAACAGTAACTCAGCACCACGTATCTAACGTGAACAGTAATTAAGCAATTACAAAAGCAAAACAACCATTCGGCAAGCGAACGAAAACGAGCATCCCAGAAATCCCATCTGAGAAAAACTAACTGACTTGTGTTCAAGGCCAGCTTTTTATACTCTGAAGGACATTTCTACTACGTTCTAGAAATATCTGGAGTATTCTGTTTATTCATAAATTCGAACAATCCATTCACGAAACTTCTAGTAAAAAGAAAACAAAAACACACTCAGCGCGAAAATGTCTTCACGCTTATTAAAGTTAGGGCAAGTGTAAAAACTGCAAAGTGTTACAGGGCCGGTATACAAGTAATAAAAGTGATATCTTCAGATACTTTTGCAACATGACGTCAGATAAAACCAAAACTAATGAAAATGATGCAAGGCAGGAAAAACAACTATTTACAAGATTTGTAACAATATTTTTGTCCAAGATGGTAAAAACCATGGAGAAATCGGGTTCTTCTAAGGACGGTAAATACCATGGTAAAAACCACACAGATGGTAAAAAACAATGCCAACTCTGTAAACAACACACGTTATATAAGAGAATTATTTCGGGAGGGGAGGGGGACACAAAGGGTGTAAACTCAATGTAAATAATGCTAAAAACAGCTTACCATTTACACATATAGATACAGGACAGGCTTAGTTTTCGCGGGCTTCGTCCGTTAGTGAAATCGATAAAGTTAAAATTGTGCTATACTTATTGCTAAGACAACTGGTTAATTCAAAAAAGGTAGCAAATAAAAATAAAAGCAGGGTAACTGTTCATAATCATAACACTGAAAATTAAAAACTTACCCGTCCATCGGCGCTGGGGAAATTCCCTTTCCTTCCTGCTCGCGTAGTGATATCTGTTTTCGTCGGAGCTGAATCGTGGGGTGTGGTTAGTCACGCGTAAGAAACAAATAGTCCTTTATTTTATTGGAAATAAGCGGATTTGTAGACATAGAAAATCGTTTCATGATGATAAACTTTGTCTTTTTCTACGAATTTAAATTGTTTCAATGTAAATAAAGTAATATTTCCCTTTTCCGTATTTGTGAAATATTTAAGTAACAGGTCTGTCTCAAAACTCAAATTTTCGGAGACTCAAATTCAAGACCAATTGACTCGAAAAAAACAAGTCACTATTTTGTCTCATTTTCAAGCAAGTCAGTTTTAACAGTGTAGTAAGTGTTGCTGAAATTCTTTTCTTCAGAAGCTTTTTTTTTTTTTAACTTTCTTTTTGATATAGACATATTTTTAGACGTTATTCAGAAAAAAAAATACTTTTTTAGTGCGAGTTTTTAAAATAAAACTGTTTTTAGGTAGCTAAAGTATAAAAACATTAATGTCCCGAGAATTCTGTGCTAATTGTACCGTCTAAAATTAATAATGGTAGATTGATAGAGAAATAAGTAAAGCACATAGTGTATCAAGAAGTACACTAACATGATCATCTACACAGTTGAGTACCAGAGGTACCACGAAAAATATGACCAGACTAAGTATAATGCATCGCTGCAGGCCCGTAATTTCGCGTTTTTAGAGGGGGGGGGGGCAAAGGGTGCAAACACAATACAATTTCATCGGAAAAAAGCAAATAACACTCCCATTTATATATTAACTGATTTCTCAAAACCGGGGAGGGGAGCAATTGACCCCCCAAATGACGGGTCTAGTTCATTGTAAGTTTCCCTTTGTTTTGTTTTTTTTTTAATTGAATTCCCTATATCAGATAAGATCAATGAAAATGAAGTGGCCGACTACTGAAGCATTTACTAGTGTTGACAACAGCTTGTATTTTAACATATTTTTTTTTTTAATTCTGAAACAAGTAGATAATTCACTATCAGAAAGGTTCATTCTAAAGTTTAACCTTGTTTTTGTTGCTGTATTGATAGCTGAAAGTTCTAGGTTAGCCAAGATCCACAAAAGATCTCTTAAATGGCCGACTACTGGAGCACTTACCCTATTTGACTCTTAATTGAGTTTCAAATAGATTTTTATTGCCATAGCTCAAAATAATGTTAAGTAATAACAAAAGCTCGAAAAAGAACCTTTTTTTGTGTGTGTGGTGGGGGGGGGGGGGTCTGAACTTCGTGAAAGTGGTATATTATGTTAGGCATTGTATTTCTAAAATCCAGTGCGGAATAGAACTTTCTGACCTAAGCGATGGGCCTGGAGCTGAAAAGAGCCATTCTAAAAGCCAGTGTGGGGAATATAAATAAGTTAATACGCTATAACATTTATTTATTTTATGTATATGAAACAAGCTTGCAAACATTTGGAAAAGAAATTAAATATCAAATCATTTTTAAGCGGAGGGGAGGGGGGGGGGCTCAGGACTTTGAGAGCCTCTGTTTTGGAGCGTTGATTCCCACCCAGTGGTTCGCGAACCCTCGGGCACGCGAGGTGCGTGAAAGGGGTTTCTCCAATTTAATGGCGGACTTTGTTACATGTACATTAGGGTGGTTCAAATTTTTTTTTTTTTTTTTTTTGCTACGGACCAAGGCTCACCCTACTTTTTTTACATTTATGTATAAGATCACTCCCCTAAAATTTCAGCTCCCTACTCTTAATGGAAGATTGTGCTCAAACACCCTTCATTTTTACGCTTTTTCGTAATTTTTACAATTTTTGAGTTTTTCATACTAAGGAGACCATTTTCTTGGAAGAGATCTTTTTTTCAATTATTCTCATTTTCCAACGCATAAATATTTATTCAAACAATTGGACCGTTTCTTAATCGTTTGAATCTATGTATCCTTTTGATACAATCGATTGTTTTGTGGATCGCAGCATTCAATGTAGATTGCAGTACTACTTGTCTACATGTTGTGCTATGATTTTCAAAACTTACGCTTGTCAAAATAAAGATGTGGAAGAGCTGTGCAAAATGTGTTTTATGTTTTAAAGTAGTGGGATACAGAGAAAAAAATTGTAAGATTTGAAGTTTTAAACTAATAGTGCTAACAGTATCACAAGAAGAATGAATTAAATTATAAAAACTAACTGCACAAAATAAACTATTGTAGCTAGTTGCATAGAACTAATCTGAAATTTAAGCAAAGATATTTACTTCATGCTTACTTTGGCCATCATATTCCTCACAAGTTCTATTCTTTTTAATAACTTTAAAGCGAAAAAAGTTCGGCAAAGAAAAAGAAAGAAAAGAATGTTGCACATAGAACTTAAAAAATACTTAAACAAGTTTGAAACTTCAACTTTAAGCTTTTTATAAATCTACTAGCGGTACCCGCACGGCTTTGCCCGTGGTATAAAATTAAAAGTTCATTTGTAAAATAATTGATATCGCAGAAAAAATGCTCTTCAAAGTATGATATAAAAATCTGGTATGGACCCCACGCTACTTATTTTTACGTGTAAATTTGTTAGTAGATGCCTTAAGTGCTAAAATAGTGCTTGGAGTGAGCAAGATAACAATTCAAACATTTATATCCCTAGTTTGCCACGAAACAATGCAAAAAAATGTTTTACAATGATTAATCTCCTAAATATCATCGATTTTAACATCATTCAGTGGATTTTTCGCAAAATATCGCCAACAGCGCCAAATTGAACCTAAATCAAAAAAAAAAAAAAAAAAAAAAATTCGCCAATTGGCGTCAATTACTTGGCGATATATCGCCAAGTGGTCGCGCCAATTCATATCACTGTGGGCCCGCAACTATATGTTTGCCCAGTAATGCTTACACAAATAAAATGAACGAAGCAAAAGTTGGTAAACCGATGCTGAGCGATGTAAAATAATATTTTATCCAATTAGTACAAACTTACATTGCAAAATTATCTCATTTGATTTGATACATAGGTTTTATAGTTAAAATGCTACACCAGTCTTAAGCGATCAATGTAATAATAATTGCAGTATTTTGCCCAGACGATCGACTTTCTATATACATCACTAACGTTAAGCAAGCTAGCTCTCATAATTTTGCCATTTTTAGACAGTGAAAATATTTATCACATCAAAAGTGTCACGCCTCAAGAGAGGCCGCACATCTCCTCAAACATTACAAGACTATACTCAAAGAGAAAAACAACATTTATGGCTAAAACCCTCTCTCCGGCTAAAAATGTCTACAATCTGCACCATGACTTTCTAAAAGCGTCTATCAAATTAAGGAAAGCATAAGGTGACTAGATATGCGCATGCTTACAAGATTTTTTTTAAAATTAGATACAAATGTTGCAATTTCAGTTCATGGAAAAACAAATTCTAACGGTGTTAGAACTTAAAAATCTCACTTTCATAAATCAACGTAAATAAATTACAAATTTTAGGTAGAAAGTGCAGCAAATAGCTCTTTCTAGGCTACAATAGAACCTCTTCCTCAATACAAAAAGCTCAGCACACAACATGAAAGCTGTAAGAGAACTCTCACAGCTTTTATGTTTTTAAATGTAGAATTTAGAGCTTAAGAATACTCATTACTTCTCCAAGCATTTATTATGTCACACCCAGCAGGATGAGTAAGTTCCTAGAGACAATACTTACATCACTTTTTAATATTTTAGCACAACACTGGGACAAATGAGATTAAAGTCAAACTAATAGGTACCAAGAAAATGGCAAACGCTCTGCAAGTCAAAAACAAAATCGTCACACAAAAATTTCGAGAAAATTTTCCAGTTCCCAAAGCGCAAATTAATAACTAAAATATGCATGGATTGCATTAAATAGGCGAGGGTGGGGGTAATGTGAAACTGGCAATCTCTATGCCTGTTAGAAATATGTGTTGAAAATGAAAAAAGAAACACAAAAATAAATAAATAAAATGCTATAAAAATGAATAATTAAAAAAAAGAAAGGAAAATGAGGACCGCGAAGTGAAAATAGGATAGATATTAGGGCTGCGACATCGATGTCGATGTTTTGAAAACATCGATGTTTTTGCTAAAACATCGATGTTTTTACCATCGATGTTTGAGGGTCGATATTTTCCCAACCTCGATGTTTTGGGTTCGATGTTTTTTTCGATGTCGATGTTTTACAATCCAGCAGAAAAATCTTGATAAAAATATACGATATGCAGATGTATTAAGAAGTTTTCATCATTAATCAGAAGTTTAAGTACTAATCTCATCAGAAAACATTTTCTATGATTGTTATCGATGTTTTGCTCTCGATGTTTCTAAAACATTTCTAATTTGTTTTCGGCCATTTTTTAAAATTTTATTTATTTAATTATTATTCCTTATGTGAATGTTTTATATTTCAGCAAAAAAAAATCATCAAGATATGCGGCCAAAAGTTATATCGTTAATCAGCCGTTATACTATCAATCTCGTTAGAAGACGTTTTTGATAGTTACCATTGATGTTTTAAGGTCGATGTCTTTTAATGGTCACTGTTTCGCGTTCGATGTTTTTCTTTCTTTCGATGTCTGTTTTGCACTTCAGGAAAAAACAATAAAACTTTGCAATAAAAAAGATTCGTCGCTAACAGTTGCAATATCTATCGTATTGAAATACAGTTGCAATAACTACAGTATTGAAAATTTTTTTTAATTACTACCGATGATTTATGGTCAACGATTTTTAAACATTGATGTTTTTGTTTTGTTGCAGAATTTCTTTTCTATAACGGTGTTTTACACTTCAACAAAAAAATTCCTTAAAATATGCAATGACTAAAAGTTATACAGTTAATCAACAGCTGCAGTATCTATCTCACTAAAAAAGTTTCCTGTAATTGACATCGATATCATACGGTTGATGTTTTTCAGGAGACAAAAAAGATAAATCTAATTGAGTGTATAAAGAGGCGCAATGCATTGGAGAGTTACTGTATTACTGTACATTTAAATTTGAAAGTAATTTTTATAAAAAAATGATCGATGTTTTGAAACATCGATGTTTGAGAACATCGATGTTTTTTGGTCGATGTATCAATACCATCGATGTCTTAATTTTGAAACATCGATGTCTTGAAACATCGATGTTTTGCCTTCGATGTCGCACCCCTAATAGATATAGTTTTCTCCCTAATACTGGGCCAGACATTCTCTGCCCATGTACAGTAACGAAACACTTCCCTCTCTTTCCCTCTCCACCGCTGTGGTTCGTTCAGCCATTGCGGTTGGCTAAAAGCGGAGGTGCGCCTTGAGCAGCCGTGGACCAAGGCGAGTTGGCCCACGTTCGCTCTCAAAGCTGTGCGAAGCGCTAAAATTGATGGAATTTGAAAGCTTTCTTTTGCTGTATTAGCGATGTTGGGGGGGGGGGGGGGCGCTGAAAGTTAAAAATATGTTTTGCGCCCAATGTTTTTTTTTTGAACTGAAGTGCAAAATGATATATTTTAACGATGTATTTTTTTTTTTACAATTTTTCTAGGTGGGCTCGGCCCATAGTGAGGAGCCGCCCCTGCCCGATTAAGCAGGGACTACAGTAATAAAACGGCAATGAGTATAAAGAACAAAGTAGTGCTATATATATAGTTTAGAAGTGAGAGCACTTCATTAAAGTGCATATAAAATTAGAAAATTTCCAAAATGCGAAATCTAAACTCGCTAAAAAAAGGTTTATTTATCAATTTATTTTTTTACATAGCATCTAACCTTCTATACTGAGCCATCGAAGCACAAACAGCGTTTGAAAACGTTACTCGTTCAACATCGCGCGCAGGTGTACGTGCGTTACTTATTTTTAAAATCTTCATTTAATGTAGGCTCTTGGTACAAATTTTTAAAATCAAGAAATTTGCAATAGTCTTTTTTTAGAAACCTCCCTCTCCCGCTTTTGAGAAATACAGGGTGACAAGAAATAACTTGGACGAAGTTTTAAACCAAATTTCTATAAATATTACTGAATTTTTAATGATATTGTGATAGGGAATCGATAATAAAAAGCTACTAAATAGGTGTAAGTAAGTTAGTTGGGATAACCATGATGGTTCGCAATCGATCTGCCATACTTGAATTACACAAGCAAGAAACAAAAAAATGTGCAATTGTTCAATGATTGAAAGTGGCTAAGCACACGATTTCCTATGCAATTAAAAGGTTAAAAAAACTCGAACATGATGGTGACAGGTCAGGAAGAAGAAGAAAACGCACAGTTAACACATCTAGCGACCGGAAAGGGATCAAAAAGCGATTTTAACGAAATCCTAGGATTTCAATGAGAAAGGTTGCTAGAGGGGTGAAAATCAATATAGACGTCACTCGTTTGATGGTAATAGTTGAACTTGGTCTTCTCTCTTACAAAATAAAAGAGGCTCAAAAGCTAACAGCAAAGAACATACGCATAAAAGACTTCAAAAAAGGTAAGAACTGTTAAAGCGGGACGCAGATGATCTATGGAAAACATTGGTCTTCACATATGAAAAACTGTTCTCAATTGAGCAAGCTCAAAATAGCTATAATGATAGAGCTTGGTCGGCAGAAGCACCTGGAACTTCTTGAATGATTGGCGGCGTTAACGATCCCTATCTGCAATGGTTTGGTATGGGATATGTGCTAGTGGGGAAACACCACTTGTTTTTGTTGATCAAGGGATAAAAAATCATCAAACATACCGCAAACCCATTTTGGAAGATGCTGTCTTACTTTGGTCACAAAAGTTCTTTAAAAACCAAAGGACAGGATTTTTCACCTGCATACAGAGCTAAAGACACTCTAGATTGATGCAAGACACATTTTCCGAACTTCATTAGAGCTCAAGTTTGGACCCCGTATTCCCCAGATTTAAACCCCATGGGTTATTCTGGTTGGTCCGTCTTGGAGACAAGGGTGTGTACTAAACCTCATAAAACTTTGGCATCCCTACAAGAATCCTAACTACAATCCCTTGAGAACAACTTTTTAAGGGAAATAACTGGGAACCTCTGGTACGTAAGAAACGACACGATACATAACGACTTACGGGTCAGTTATCTTGCTCCCCACATCAGGAAATTAGCCAAAACTTTCTTCAGTAACATCGCCTCTCACCCTAACAAGCTGGTCAGGCAACAAAGAAGGTATATTAAAAGAAACCCTAACTCGACATTCCCTTCCGACACTCGGACAATGAGGAATCTGCATGGGTCGGGTAATCGCGAACTGTTGATTAATTTCAATAGTCTATTACTTCAAACCCCCAAATATCAACTCGGTTTTTAAAAATCTGCTCAGGATTTTGCAAAATTACAGCTTAAAATCAGCTAAAAACGAAACTAAGTTCACGTGACACAAAAAGGGGAGGAGCTTGCTTCGACGTCAAGGTTCACTTTGAGTTGCGCTACGGCGAAACCGGTTGCGGTAGAAGCGAGGGGGATAGGCGAAAACGATAGGGGAGATGTTGTTGCTTACTGCTGTTTATTAAAAACAAAGGGGCTCTTATTATAATCTTTAGGAGAATATTCAGGGGGGAAAGAGATATGTATATCCTCCTGTAACATCTCCGATGCCAGAAATTCCGACGTCAAGATCGGACATTCAATTGTACATTGCTTTATTTACAAGTAAATGACTTCGAAGTAAAATTGTTTACTTAATTAAATAAATACCGAGAGCTTATCGAGCACCTAAAGATATCATGGGCGTGGGGGATATTGGGATAACTACACGAAATTACAGAAAGAGTCTTGAAATCAGATTGCAATAAATGCTTTCAATGCAAAAGTTGAAGCAGAACAAAATGGAATAAATCAATACATGAAAAGAAAATATTAACAAAAAAGCAATGATAACAATAACATGTACACGAGTATCCTTCAGAAAAATAAAATCAGTTCAGTTTGGAGTTTTTTTTTTAATTTATTTATTTATTTTTTCATTTTAAAGGAGTGATCTAGTCTAGAGTGCCTTCCATATTCATAATTTTTAGTTCAACGTAATGAAAGATTCATCCAAAGAAAAGACTTTTTAATGAAAAAAGGTGTAAATATGAAAACCGGTCTTGTATAATTAATATACTGTTAAATAAATTACTGTAAAATATTTTTTACAACAGAACAGTGAAGAACACAAACAGTTTTCAGGTTACTTTTATTTTTATTTATTTTTTTATCGCTCTTGCACCATTCTTGTCTTCTCCTTTTGTGCATTAAAAAAATGAATTTGGTGTGTTAAATGTTGAAGATTTGCAACAAGATTCAACAAAATAATGGCAGTTCGTACTTGGAGCTATCTTGAGAATGCTACCTATGTTATTATGCAAGGGTCTCCAAACTATGGCCCGCGAGTATCTAAAATCTGGCCCGCAGCTTTGGGCCAGCTTTTAGATGCATACATGAGCTAAGTCTATTGGTAGGTATAATTTAATCTACTGTGAGAATTTCTTGTCTATTTATATTTTGTGAGTTTCTAGTATCACACATTACGATAAAGGCAATATCAATCGTTAAATCATGAATTGACATCAAGTAGTTTAGCTTCTGTCTTCTGTCTTAATCTAACCTTTAAAAATTTCATTATAATTTTTTGTGATTTGTTTCTTTAGAAATTAAGCATAGTAAGTAAAAGACATTAGGGAAAATTTCTAAGTTCATAAAAGATATAATAAGCAGGTTATACAAAATGTTTCTAACAGGTAATAAATGTAATTTTTTTCATAAATAATAATTAATGATGATTAAGTAGGAAAATTTTAATGTTATGGAGTAGGTAGCTTCGGAAATAAACCAATTTGGAATCATTTTTAAGTAACTTTGATTATTTTAGTTTTTCACCCCAGTGTTTAATGAATGTTAGGTCAAAGAAAAATTCTACATTCTATGAATGGAAACTGAAGAGTAATATAAAACTTGAAGCTTGTTTTTAAATTATAGGAATACCTCAAAGCTTATTTGAAAGTGCGGTTCATTGGCGGCTGGTGTACCAAAAAAGTGGGGATCAAAAGAAACGTATGCGTGGGGGAGGCAGCACCCCTGAGGTCTTTTTTTTAAGAATTTTGTTACATAGATTTTAACACTAATGATTAAATGACCAATTTAAAAAGTGAGAAGTGGCCTTAGAAATTAAGACTGATGGCCTCCTTTGACATACGCCTTCCGATTCTAAGTTCTACCCTTATAAAATAGCCTGAAAAGAAGTCCATTTTTTGGAATTTGCAGTTTTTACTTCCGTAAAATAAATCAATCCACTAAGTAAAAAAATAATTTCAATCGATCAATTAGTTTTTTATTCTAAAAAAAGTGAGGGGCAAGGGCCTTTTCCTTTTGTAAGTGAGGGAACAGTCGCCTTCCCCTCTTGTCCCCCTGTACGAGCTGCCTATGGTTCATCAGTTATTACATATATTTCAACTATTTCTAATACAAAAAATTTATAATAGCCCCGAAATAGCTATTTGCTAGAGTTTTATAACTCTTTTTATACCTTTTATTTGTACTTGTAGACACGTTGTCTTGCATTTTTAACTTCATTAATTGTACAAAGTTTTCGACTGCTTTTCTTACAAAAAATGTACCTGATTCTGAATTACGATGTGTATGATGAGCTATATATCCATTAAGAAGGGGGGAAGGGGGGGGGGACTGGCCGCGAGCCTTGGGTAATTTTCAAAAGTGGCCCGTGGGCAAAACGTTTGGAGACCCCGGTTCTATTGGGAACGTACGAGCGAGCTCACAGGGTGAAAGGAGTAAAGTGAAAGGACCTGTTTCACGTGTCGTCACAGGTCACATGGTGTAGGTGTCACGTGATCGCGGTTTGCTCGAAATCAGTGAGAATCCGTGTTGTTAGTTAGCGGCATATTTTTTGTTTACCGTAATTGTTGTGAAATGATCATTCTGCTGGTGGTTAGCTGTTGTTACGAATGTACTTTAAACATAAGAAAATCAAACTGGATTGTTTTCCAAGGATTTCCGTCGAAAAAAAAAGTTGTTTTGAACAGCTTGTCAACACAGAATGACAAGTCTTCGCTACGATCGAATGCAAACTTATGAGTTCCCATTCCTATCTAAATACTTGATGAATATTGTATTTAATACAAGCCATTAGGCA
This sequence comes from Uloborus plumipes, assembly GCA_038373865.1. Classification (NCBI taxonomy): domain Eukaryota; kingdom Metazoa; phylum Arthropoda; class Arachnida; order Araneae; family Uloboridae; genus Uloborus; species Uloborus plumipes. The sequence continues at coordinate 31,338 of JAXGGA010007780.1, read as the reverse complement.
AAAGATGGGTTTCTTTTAAAGAAAATGCACTTCTCTCGGCATTTTCATTCGGTAAATATTTTTAAAACTAAAGCGTATCGTAGCACATATGACATACTGTAAGTACCACACTTCTTGCTCTGTTATCGAATACATGTGACATTCAAATGCCTTTTTAACAGATTCGAATGTGCACATTGAATACTTACTATTTTCCCGCATCATAACACGTATTTCCAATTAATTTTTGACATCAAATTGACATCAGTTGTGATACTTCTTTTCTGAAAACTTCATGAAGTTCAAGCCTAAGACTTTGAAAAATTTGTTGTTGAGTTTTTGGAGTATCAAGTGTATGGATCATAACCATGAATTTAAGCAATTTATCGAAAGAAAAACAAGAATCGAAGAATTACTACTGTTTCTTTATCACTGGATGGCTATGACAGGGAGATTTGGTGTCATATTTATCATCAATTCCTCTGTTTTAGCTTTTCAGATTACCTGGCCAGCACTCTGCAGTTTAGAATTGCTTTCATTTCCTTGCTTGATGCATTGCATTTTGTTTTGCCGGTAAAATTCTACGTCAAAACTTTCTAAATGCTTTGATAGAGGTAAGATATTATAAAAATACTTTTTGTCAATGATATTTTAAATTATTCCAACTATATTCTCTGGAAAAAAAAGTAACTCTGAAAATTTAAAAGTTTGTCTTTTAAGAAAAGGATTGCTAGTGAAAACTCGAAGATTGCTCTAGGGACTGCAGGGAAAGAGAAATTATAGATTGCAGAAAGAATTGAAATTATATACTGTCGGCCCCGCTTAAACGAATACTGTTGGTTCCAAGAAATTTTATTCGATTAAGTGGTTTGCTTGCTCAAGGTCTTGTGGAAACACTCTTATTTTATTCGACCTTTATCTTAGCAAAAATTTTTGAAAAAGCTGACTATATTTATTCTATTATCCGGGGAAATTATTCGATTAATAGGGGATATTTGACATTGTGTCTATGGGGAAATGTTTGATTCCGGACGGCTTTATTCGTGTAAGTGGGGTATTAGTTTATCCGTTACCGATTAGGCGGGGGCGACAGTATCAGGTACTAATAGGAATTCACAAACTTGAGTGGGAAGGTCCTGAGATTTTTTGCTATTATTTGGGAATGTGAGAAAGTAAAATGCTATTCAACCGAATTTTTTGAGCATTCCCATGTTCTAAGTTTTCATGCATTGTTTCATTTATTCTGGAATTTTATTCAAAACTTGCGAAACCTTAAAAAGTATTTACTGTTATTTTACCAAATTTACACTAATTTTGCAAAATTAAGTAAACATTTCAGATCAATACTCCATTCCATTATTGACCTTATTATATGTAAAAATTATGAATTCAGGCACAAAAAAGTTAAATTCAGATATTCGAGTGGGGAGTCCCCCAAGATTTTTGCAATTATTTTTGAAATATGAGAAAATAATATTGTTAGTCATCTGTTTAAATATTTCATGTATTTGTGTGTCGTGCTTGTCCCATATTTCCCATATCTTGTATGCCGATGTCAGACAAGAAGCTAGAGGCCCAGCCCTAGTTTCTGTTGTTTTTTTCTGAAAGGGGGGGGGGAGGGCTGATGCATAACCTCCAAAGGGTGGATCATATGTTAGCAGTAATAAGTATGACGAGATTTTCAAAGTTTATTAACGCACAAGAAAGCTTTCTAGTACAAAGAGGAAATCACACCCAGGTCACCAATGGGAATTGAACCCACAACCTCCTGTACCACTCGCAGGCTTGCTAGATCACTAGGGCACAACGCCCCTCCTTCCCCATACCTTTTTATAGTTTATTTTCATGTAATGAAATTTAGTTACATTCTACATATTGAAATCAAGCGCACTCACTCAAGAGAGGAACTCGACTAATGACTAAGACTTATAGCACCTTTATCAACAAATCCTTCAAAAAGAACAAGTAACTTTTATTTAAAAGATAATGTTAAAATTAAAGAATTGCTAATGTGCAAAATTACAATATTAAATTCATATCATTAAACATGTCTTCAAATAACTGTGTTGCAAGGGAATTGATATATGATGATAGCATCATCCTTCACACGCACACTAAAATGAATAAAATAAAAGTACTGTCGTCCCCGCTTAATCCGGTAAGGGATAAAGGAATACCCCGCATATATGAATAAAACATCCCGGAACCGAATATTACCCCAGCCATAGACACAATGTTAAAGATCCCCGCTTAAACGAATACCCCGCTTTATCGAATATTTCTTGGAACCGACATTATTCGTTTAAGTGGGGCCGACTATTTTGAAACAGTATCATTTGGAATTTACAATGAAGTATGGATTTTACTTCGTTTGAATAATTGATTTTCATAAATTAGGAAAATTTTATTAAAAATTATCTAAATTTTAGATTATGAAAAGAATAAAAATTGATATTTTAAATTATTCCAACTATTTTCTCTGGAAAGAAAAAAGTAACTCTGAAACTTTAAAAGTTTGTCTTTTAAATATAGGATTGCTGCTGTAAAATCGAGGGTTGCTCTAGGGACTGAAGGGGAGGGGGGATTATAGATTACACGAAGAATTGAAATTATATATCAGGTACTAATGGAAATTAAGGAACTTGAGTCGAAGATCTAAACACTTTTGCAATTATTTGGGAATTCGAGGAAGTTGAAATGTTATTTGACTGTTTGAACTTTTTGCATATATTGCAATAGTTTTCCTGCCATGTTAATCAGTTTATTCATAACAACCTTAAGATCTATGAAATGTAATTGTGCTAAATTGGAACAAATATTGTGGAATTACATAAACATTGGAGATTGATAAGAGAACGAAGTAAAATCCATACTTCATTGTAAATTCCAAATGATACTGTTTCAAAATAGTCGGCCCCACTTAAACGAATAATGTCGGTTCCAAGAAATATTCGATAAAGCGGGGTATTCGTTTAAGCGGGGATCTTTAACATTGTGTCTATGGCTGGGGTAATATTCGGTTCCGGGATGTTTTATTCATATATGCGGGGTATTCCTTTATCCCTTACCGGATTAAGCGGGGACGACAGTACTTTTATTTTATTCATTTTAGTGTGCGTGTGAAGGATGATGCTATCATCATATATCAATTCCCTTGCAACACAGTTATTTGAAGACATGTTTAATGATATGAATTTAATATTGTAATTTTGCACATTAGCAATTCTTTAATTTTAACATTATCTTTTAAATAAAAGTTACTTGTTCTTTTTGAAGGATTTGTTGATAAAGGTGCTATAAGTCTTAGTCATTAGTCGAGTTCCTCTCTTGAGTGAGTGCGCTTGATTTCAATATGTAGAATGTAACTAAATTTCATTACATGAAAATAAACTATAAAAAGGTATGGGGAAGGAGGGGCGTTGTGCCCTAGTGATCTAGCAAGCCTGCGAGTGGTACAGGAGGTTGTGGGTTCAATTCCCATTGGTGACCTGGGTGTGATTTCCTCTTTGTACTAGAAAGCTTTCTTGTGCGTTAATAAACTTTGAAAATCTCGTCATACTTATTACTGCTAACATATGATCCACCCTTTGGAGGTTATGCATCAGCCCTCCCCCCCCCCCTTTCAGAAAAAAACAACAGAAACTAGGGCTGGGCCTCTAGCTTCTTGTCTGACATCGGCATACAAGATATGGGAAATATGGGACAAGCACGACACACAAATACATGAAATATTTAAACAGATGACTAACAATATTATTTTCTCATATTTCAAAAATAATTGCAAAAATCTTAGGGGACTCCCCACTCGAATATCTGAATTTAACTTTTTTGTGCCTGAATTCATAATTTTTACATATAATAAGGTCAATAATGGAATGGAGTATTGATCTGAAATGTTTACTTAATTTTGCAAAATTAGTGTAAATTTGGTAAAATAACAGTAAATACTTTTTAAGGTTTCGCAAGTTTTGAATAAAATCCCAGAATAAATGAAACAATGCATGAAAACTTAGAACATGGGAATGCTCAAAAAATTCGGTTGAATAGCATTTTACTTTCTCACATTCCCAAATAATAGCAAAAAATCTCAGGACCTTCCCACTCAAGTTTGTGAATTCCTATTAGTACCTGATACTGTCGCCCCCGCCTAATCGGTAACGGATAAACTAATACCCCACTTACACGAATAAAGCCGTCCGGAATCAAACATTTCCCCATAGACACAATGTCAAATATCCCCTATTAATCGAATAATTTCCCCGGATAATAGAATAAATATAGTCAGCTTTTTCAAAAATTTTTGCTAAGATAAAGGTCGAATAAAATAAGAGTGTTTCCACAAGACCTTGAGCAAGCAAACCACTTAATCGAATAAAATTTCTTGGAACCAACAGTATTCGTTTAAGCGGGGCCGACAGTATATAATTTCAATTCTTTCTGCAATCTATAATTTCTCTTTCCCTGCAGTCCCTAGAGCAATCTTCGAGTTTTCACTAGCAATCCTTTTCTTAAAAGACAAACTTTTAAATTTTCAGAGTTACTTTTTTTTCCAGAGAATATAGTTGGAATAATTTAAAATATCATTGACAAAAAGTATTTTTATAATATCTTACCTCTATCAAAGCATTTAGAAAGTTTTGACGTAGAATTTTACCGGCAAAACAAAATGCAATGCATCAAGCAAGGAAATGAAAGCAATTCTAAACTGCAGAGTGCTGGCCAGGTAATCTGAAAAGCTAAAACAGAGGAATTGATGATAAATATGACACCAAATCTCCCTGTCATAGCCATCCAGTGATAAAGAAACAGTAGTAATTCTTCGATTCTTGTTTTTCTTTCGATAAATTGCTTAAATTCATGGTTATGATCCATACACTTGATACTCCAAAAACTCAACAACAAATTTTTCAAAGTCTTAGGCTTGAACTTCATGAAGTTTTCAGAAAAGAAGTATCACAACTGATGTCAATTTGATGTCAAAAATTAATTGGAAATACGTGTTATGATGCGGGAAAATAGTAAGTATTCAATGTGCACATTCGAATCTGTTAAAAAGGCATTTGAATGTCACATGTATTCGATAACAGAGCAAGAAGTGTGGTACTTACAGTATGTCATATGTGCTACGATACGCTTTAGTTTTAAAAATATTTACCGAATGAAAATGCCGAGAGAAGTGCATTTTCTTTAAAAGAAACCCATCTTTTGCCTAATGGCTTGTATTAAATACAATATTCATCAAGTATTTAGATAGGAATGGGAACTCATAAGTTTGCATTCGATCGTAGCGAAGACTTGTCATTCTGTGTTGACAAGCTGTTCAAAACAACTTTTTTTTTCGACGGAAATCCTTGGAAAACAATCCAGTTTGATTTTCTTATGTTTAAAGTACATTCGTAACAACAGCTAACCACCAGCAGAATGATCATTTCACAACAATTACGGTAAACAAAAAATATGCCGCTAACTAACAACACGGATTCTCACTGTTTTCGAGCAAACCGCGATGACGCGACACCTACATCACGTGATCGAGCAGACGACGCTGAAACAGGTCCATTGCGACGTCATCAGCCGGGCATCAACGGAGATGGGGAAAATAGGGGGCGGGGCTTATCGGGCGCCTTTAAGAATTAATTACAAAATAACTAATCATCCGATTGAGCTGAAATTGGTGTCTATCTTCATAAAATGCCCTGAACTTTCATTTAAAAAAATAAAAAAAATGCATGCAGATTCCTCATTGCACTAGGCTTTGCCCCGGGACGTCAAATCTCCCGTCCTCGCCGCCGCAACTCCCGTCGGGCTGCGACGGCTCTTCCCCCCTAGCGCGGGAGTAGCCGTTCATACCCCCCCGCTCGCTCCGAGCGAGGATTTTCTCCTCCTCTCCCCCCGCACTAGGGGGCCAGTTTCATTTCTCGGCAGGCTTCCTCCGAGTTGTACATATGTATTTAGTCTTCTCCCTACTGCTTTATTCATCTCTCATGTTTCCAGTATGGGGTGTTGTACAGTGTAAATATGTAAATAGTAGTGTGGCCCTGAAACGACCCTTTTTTTTTTTCCCTCTCACCTTGAATCTATCTCTCACTTTTCTCTCCTGATGGTACTCATTGTCATGTTAATCACTCATCTAGGGAAAAGGGCCTACGGCCCGCCCGAATTTAAATACAATAGTAGTAGAATCCTTATGGAAGGAAAGGGATAACGATAACATATCAATAAGTGAGTTGCGGCCAGTAGCCGAAAATTTTGTGACACGTCTAAAGCTCTGAATTAATACTAATGGTAACCACTTTGAAAACGCTTAAATATATTAGACAAAATAATGTATTCATATTTATTTTGAAGTTTGGTCGCAATATTTTCATTGGCAACAAAGTTACCCAGGTAGCACATCATACCGATCGACGTAGAAAAATGTGCAAAAAAAAATATAAAACTAGATTGTTTTCCGATGTCGATCTTCCGGAAAACGTAACATTTCTGATATATGGTTCTATATAGTTTCTGAATATAGATCTGGATTGTTTTCCGATGTCGATCTATGTAAAAAAATTACTCTTTTCGAACGTAGTTCTATATAAGTTTTGAATATAGAACTAGATTGTTTTCCGATGTCGATCTATGTAAAAAATTTACTCTTTTCACGCACTGGCGGGTTTTAACCATCGATATATAATAGGGGTGGATAGAGCACTAATTTAGTTCAAAATCTATGTTTAAGCAATTTAGTGTAGAAATTAAACTTGAATGATCAAAAAATTCACAAGTTTCTTGACTTTAACGGTTTACCTTTGGGATGAGTTACATTTGTTAAGCAAAAAAAAAAAATGTTCATTTGAAAAATGAAAACTGCTGATGTAAATCTTGATTATTTTACACAACAAAAACCTTTTGTTCATCTTTACACATTAATGATACCTCTATTCCATCCAAGGGTAGATCCAAATTCCATCTTTTTTTTTCATCGAGAGGGGGGGGGGGGAGTCATTCCCAAAAAGGGAAGGGTAAGAAGTAATTTTTGGGCATAAATAAGGGGACTGTTGAAACATTAGACTATGTTTGGTCCCTTAAATTACGTAAATGGATAGATGAGTCATCCCCGTCCATAATAGAACATTGATAAGAAAATAAACATAAACTGATATTATAATAAAAAACTTATTTTCAAAATTACTGCAGCTAAATTTGTCACTAAATAAAATTGTTTATATACTGAATTTGTTGATTTTGGTGCATTTTAAAATACTTAAATATTTTTAATTGAATTAACTGAAGATTTCAGTTACCTTGAAAAATGCAATTTTAAAAGTTTTGGCTAAAAACAACTTTCCTCCCCGCTCACCAAAAGTCCCCTCTTAACTATCCTGCTGTTATCGGGAAATCTTGATTTATTGAAAAGAGTAGAGTACTGATCTACTCAACTAATTAAAGGTTCCACAACTTCAACAAGAAAATAGCTTGTGAAATTCGAATTGGTACCTTGTTTTTTAGAATCAAATTTAAGACAATGCAAAAAGCAACCTATGAAGAAACTGACATGTGTATACCGCTGTCTGTTCTACCAGGAGTGCTACATCTCGACTTCTCAGCATTTTTTTTTTTTGTGTATGATGGTAAAAAAGCCTTTATAGTTGATTCTATTACTAAAACTGCTGAACAATAATATTGTGTTGTTGTTGTTTAGCTTCTAGTACCAATAATTTAAACAATACTCAAACGTGACAAATATGTAGAGTCCGTAACAAAATTCTTAAATGGATAGTTCTTCAGTAAATAATTCCTTAAAAAATATTTTTTGATTCTTTAATTATTATTTTGGTATGTAAATGCATTATAGATAAACTAAGACATCATAAAAAAGCTTCATTAGGTAGGAATAGATGTTACTTTCACAGAAAATTTGAAGTTAGTTTTAGCAAAAATTTCCATGTCTTTTGTGCGTAGAGTCCGTAACATGCTATATATACTCCTATATTTTTAGAAATTCCAAACAAATCTAAGATTTTTTCAATGTTTTGTGATAAGTACACATAGGACTATAAATTTACAAAAAGTTTAGTTTCAATATTTGCACTAATTATTAGTAGGAGGCTAAAACATTTCTCTGAAGTGTAGAGTCCGTAACAGCTAAATACTGTGAAATGCCCCTTCATTAAAAAATGTCATTATGATGACTACTTTGTTATGACAATCACTTTCTTTAACTATGGGTTTATATAATCATTTTAACAAATAAATTGCATAAAATGAGCTGCTTTTTGTCCACAATTTTTTTCTAAAGAACAAATATGGCCACTCCATGGCGTGGGACCTAAGTTAGACCATTCTCTGTCGATTAAAAAAATAATCGTCCAAATCAGAGGCTATGACTTAACAAAAAAAAAAAAAAAACTACATATGCTTTGGGTTGAGAACCTCCTCCTTTTCCAAATTAGTTAAAAAAATAGAACAGACTTCAATGGGTAATTTCTTTAAAAAGTAAAAAAAAAAATTAATTCTTTGAACACCAACGACACTACTTTTTAATATTACGAAGTCAGTATTGAAAAATTGAAAGAATCATACGTAACTACAATCAATCGGAAGTATACATCTTATGTTCTTCAATATAGTAGTCATATGTATTCTATTAAGAGCAAGAATCTGAGAAACTGTCACGCCTAGCATTATGAGGTGATTCATGACGTCTCAGATTTTTTCCAAAAAATTACCAAATGTTTATTATCTTATTGAAAGACCAAATCCAGAATGTTTTGCTCTAAAGTTGAGTTGTTTAGTTTTTATGGACCCCTAAAGGTGAAGGTGCGGCATCAAAAATTAAGCGGATTTTCAAGACATGGAAGTTGCTGTGAGCCAAAACTCTTACCAGGAACTGTTTAACTCCAGTTTTCTTTTTGTATATGGAATATAGAAGGTTGAAACTTTACAAAATGAATGTTAAATTTGTGGTAAGTTGTTGCCGTAAGGTCAGTGAAGGCCCTCAAAACAAGGCATTTTTGACGTTTTTGAGGCCCAAAAACAGTTTGTACATTTCCATTGGCACGGCAAAAGTAGTGTCACTTGAAAGACCAGTGTAAGCACTTCAAAATAATGTATAAATAACCGAGGAAAGTTCAATGTGCTTTTAGTTGCGTAAGGCCGAAATATGAAAAATGTCATATTTTACCGATATTCAAATGGTCATAAGTTCTTCTGCCAACAACATATTGAAATTTCATTTTTGCCAATTTCATACTCTATTATTTGTCTTAACAGAACAGTTGAGTCCTTTGAGGCGAAATGTGAAAGTTTTTTTTACAAAAAATACACGGGAAAAAATACATTTTTTGTAAAATTTTTTTTTTCACATTTCGCCTCAAAGGACTCAACTGTTCTGTTAAGACAAAGAATAGAGTATGACATTGGCAAAAAAAATATTTCAATATGTTGTTGGTAGAGGAAGTTATGACCGTTTGAATATCGGTAAAATATGACATTTTTCATATTTCGGTCTTACAAACATCGGCATCAAACAAAAAACTTTGTTGTTCGTCTATTTTCCAATTCAGAGGGCTTATCTTCATCACACTCCTTTTAACCCACCTAAAAAGGTAACACATCCATGTCAAAAATAATCAGCGTGATTCTTTCTCCCTGAAATGAAATGCTTAGAATTTTCGACCACTTTTTAACACCTGACAGGATTTTTAAGCCTTTAAATATGCATAAGAATGATTCGTTTAGGGATGCGATGAAACAGTATTGTTTATTTGTTTTTTAATTGTAGTTTTTCTTAGCTCTTTAATCTGATATTGAAAAGAATTCGCAATTGTATAGCGGAGAAAGTTCAAGTTGACCAAAGTAGAACATCAAATATTACTGTCACACAAAACAAGGCTGCAATAAGCATTTTCTGAGTAAAATAATAAAAGCTTACGAATTACATCTGAGTTGTAAATAAACCGTAATTTTGCTCAGTTTAAAGAAAACAAAACTTTCAACCATTTTTTAACTTTTCAAGTTTCTAACGAAACTAAGGTTCGAAAAAAATTAATTTATCAATGAGAATTATCTGTAACACATAACGATAGTTGGAAGCAAGAATTACGCCTGAAATAAAGAATATACTATTTACTAAAGTATGTAAAACTTGCTAAAATAGAAAAATAATTTTGTTTCTCTGCCCACGATAAACGAGCACTGAATGAATGATCAACATCCAACGGACCTCAACAACTCCGCAACGGTAAAGAAATCAAAGGGAAGGCTAACCGGTCGCTTTATTTGGACACAGCTAAGAATCTTTTAAAATTTAATGTAAATAATAACATACAGTTTTACAAAATTTAAATTATATTTTCTAAAAAAAAAAAAAATTTCAAGTGCTTATGTTCGAATAGAACTACCGGTTGAATATCCTTTTTATTTATGCACGCAGTTTGATATTTTGAAAATGAAATGGCAATTGTTTCCTTGCAAATTTTTTTTTCATTCATTGTTGACTGTTGTCGCTCGAGCCAATTACTAATGTTTTAAACTTTGCCATTTTCATACAAAAATTCACTTAAATTATGGCAGATAAATTAGATATGTCCTTAGATGACATAATAAAACAAAATAAAGGTCAGTTTAGACTTAGAGGAAGAGGAGGCAGTAGAGGAAGAGGAGCTGCCAGAGGTAGAATGCGTGGTAATTTAGCCGGCAATCCTATGCGGCCTAGAATGAATCGAGGCCGTTCAAGACCGTTGCCTTATTCAAGAGTAAGTAAAATTCTTTTAAAAAATTCATTTCTTTGTGAATTAAATCATTATGTATGCCTAATAATTTTCATTAAAACATTTTACTTTCTGTTGTAAGAAATATTTCGAGTATTTTTTTGTACTGCAAAATTTATATGCATTTTGATTCATATCAATAAGGCCAGTCCAAGTGAACCATACTACTTGTAATTTTGCTTCGTGCTATAGAAATGTTAACGATTTTCAGTTTTTACAAATGCAAAAGCAACTCTCCTCAATTATTTGCATAAACCTATTATCGATAGTCATGAAAATCAGTAAAATGTTTAACAATATAAATGCAAACATATGTGTAAATACTTTACCTTGTTCCAATTGCCTATGTTTTATAAATTTATCAAAACCTCTATCTGAACCCTCTTATCATGATTTTTCTTTATGTCCTGTCAAATGTGCAGTGGACAGGTTTGACTGTACTAGGTTGCCTTCTAAATTAAAATTAGTTTAAATCACATGCATTGAATTGGTATACATAACGTTTTGAAAGTTGTTTGGTGCTATAATTTTTGAAATACAGGATGGGCATAAACAAACCCAGATAATATAGACGAACGCCGTTCGCCGAAAACTTTCAAAGTTTGCAGAAAATTTTGGCATTTTGTTTAAAAAGTTATTTATTTAGGAAGTTTTCTATCTGAAATATGTCTTGATTTTGTTCATTGTGGGGCAGTAGCTTGTTACATACGAAACTGACATTCATTAATCATGACGGATTGACAACCAACCTCATTGCAGAACCTGCACTTCATACAACTTGATATTTTTGTTGTTGGTAGCACTTTAGGATTCAGAAGCCCCCTTTTTTTTGCGGAAAATTTTAAGAAATAATTTAAGTTTGCAGACAGTTTTACATTTTATCTAAGTCTGGGCATAAAGTCTTGCCCTAATCATAAAAATTCATTAAAACAACACGGTTTGACACAACAGGGTTGGAAATCGAAATCATTAAAAAACCTTACTAGTTCTTCGGACCAGTGAACATACTGGTTTGCAGATAGCATCACTGGTCTGCGTTAAATTTAATGTTATAAATAACTAACCACATATCTTTTATTGTAAAAACATGTGGTCCCTCGAATCACTAATTATTTTTTATTATGGTCCCAGACAAATTTTACTGGTCTCAGACTAGTGAACCAGCAGTTATTTCGAATCCTGCATAATAATGTAAATTTGGTATATTGTTACATAGGTATAGTTGAGTAGTTTTTTTAAAGACCGCACTTACGTTTGTAAATTTCCAATACCAAATTTGCATTACTATGTCAAAATTATTTTGTAACAAATTTTTATTATCAGGGCAAGGCTTTTGCTCAACCTGTATAACAACTCAAGGGTCGAAATTACTGCTGGTCTACTGCAGGGCCGGACATAAGGACAAGCAGCTGCTTGGGGCGCCAAGTCGAGCAAGGCACCAAAAGTAGCAAGGGGAAATAAATTTTTAAAAAGTCAAATAAAAATAAATGAAATGAAATAGGAAAAAAAAAGAATGGTCTTTTTCGTCTCATGATCTTAACTAGCGGTACCCGCAGGGCTATGCCCGTGGTATAAAATCAGGGTTCGTACGGGTCCTTGAAAGTCCTTATAAGTCCTTATTTTTTTATTTAGCCTTAAAAGTGCTTAAAAGTCCTTATTTTAATGTCCCAAGTCCTTGTAGGTCCTTATTTTTACCCTGCCCTTATTTCAAAAAATCAGATTGCCGTTTTTCGATTAGAGCGATTTCTACACTGCAATTTTGCAAGTGCAATATTTCCGCTTCGGCTGCACTTCGTTCCAAGAACTCTATTCAGAGTTAAGAGGGGGGCGGGGGGGGCAGCTCCGCTCCTGTTCTAGGAATTCATATCTATCGATGCAGGTGCCAAATCAGGGACACAATTGGTCAAATTTAAACAACTGATAAGAAACTGAACTATGTTAGCCGAACGCTTATGGCTTCCCCCCCACCGAGTGGTCTAACGAAAAGCATTAGAGGTAGAAGTAATTTTTTTTAAAAAAAAGAAAATGTTTCTTCAAAAGGACATAATGGAGACAAATGCAAAAGCTAATCAGTTGGCAGGTGATGCTGAAAAAACTAAGGACATTAACTTGTTTATGCATAAGAAAAACACTAAGTGAAAAAGAAATTGAAGTTCTTTGGATGTAAAATTATCAGAGAAAAGTTTGGAATTAAAAGATATGTCATGGGATTTTCAGTTTCAGATTTTTCTTTCTGTTTTGTTATTGTGGGAAACTTTTAGGATTTTTTTTTTTTTTTGTTATATTTTTAATCTATCTTTTATGTGAAAAAAAAGAAACATTTGGAAATGTTGAAAATGTATAGGCCAATTTGTTGTTAATTATTTTGAGGTCCTTATTTTTCGGATTTTTTAGTCCTTGAAAGTCCTGAAAAGTCCTTGAATTTTTTTTAAAGAAGTGTGTACGAACCCTGAAAATTAAAAGTTCATTTGTAAAAAATTGATATAGCAGAAAAAATACTCTATTTTATAAATACTCTTCAGATTTACTGTCTGGGGTTGGAAACCTAGGCAGCAAATCAAAATTTTTGCTTACAAAATGAGACTAACAATCGCGCATTTCTAATGCTGATCTCAAATTATTACTTTTTGTTGAAGTTTTACGTATATGGGACAAGATGATGGCTTTTCATGGAATGGCCCGAAAGGTTTTTCTTTAAAGAAATCTATTCTTTTGAGTATTTGACAATTTTGATGTTGTATTGCAATAAATTATGAAATATTGACAGCTAAAATTTGTTGCAGCCGAAAGAAATACCTGACAGATGGCAGCATGATTTGTTTGATGGTGGTGCGTCACAACGAACAGGCATAACAACAGGTGTTACAAAACTTCTAGTATCAAACTTAGACTATGGAGTTTCTGACAGTGATATTAAGGTGTGTGCAACTTTTTTTAAGGATCAGATATTTCTTGTAATTATGTTATTTGTCCCAAATTCATACTTGCGGAAACCTCCTGCTTTTTTCTAGAGACTTTTGGATGTTATATGATTCTCTCGCCGTCTCAGTTAATTGAAAATCTCCATGTAAAAAAGCTTTCCTGTCGTCAATTTCGGAAAATTTCCTGTATTCAGAAAAAAAAAAATTAATTCCTTCAAAGTGGTCTCAGATCAAGATTACTTGCAGAATAATTGAAGTTTTAATTATTCAGGCCTTGGTGTTTTTTTACACATATTGTCACAACTGTAAGTTTGCCATGTGCAGGTGCATTCATTGTCAAGTTGGCACAAGGACTTGGCTTACAAAAAAGTGAAATTACTTTTCTTGTACAAACTATTTTCTTATTTATTATGTTAGTAAAAACATTTTTTTTGCTAACCATTACAGCGAATCCAATTTCATAAGAATGAAAAATGAATAACCAATAAATCATTTACCACAAATGCAATTTCCTAAATAATATAAGCATAAGGCAATGTTAAAGAAAATACCAGCAAAGAAAGTTGCTGCTTTTTTTTTCTGTCAAAAAAAAAAAAAGAAAAGAAAAGAAATCCGCAGTTCAAAGACCTTAACTCTTGTGGATGAAGTATTAAGAGTTGTGGGTTCTTTCGTCTCAAATCTTTTTTGCCACTTATTTCAGAGTAGTAATTTTTTCAACTCATGATTTTTTTCTTGATTCCATGGTTATTTTCATTTGGACTAATTATTTGCTGCAAGATTTGATATCAATGCGTGGTTTATAGCTAAGTTTAAATATACTTTATTTACTCCATTTTCCCCTTCATAATTGCAGGAGCTATTTGCAGAGTTTGGTCCGTTAAGAAAAGCTGCTGTTCACTATGACAGATCAGGTCGTTCTCTGGGCACTGCGGATGTGATTTTTGAGAGGCGTCTGGATGCAGTGAAAGCTATGAAGCAATATAATGGAGTTCCTCTTGATGGTATTAATTTCTTTTATAGCTTACTGTTTTAAATATTCAAAGTGTTAATGATAAATATACATTTATCTCTCAATTACTGAAAGCCTCAAAGATCAACCAATTCAAGTTATGGGAAGTTCCCATGGCCCAGGGTTAGGTTTTTCACTACAAACGAGATACGAGTTATAATACTGTTTGAAACTCAAAAGCCTGTCGAAAAACCCCTGTCTCAGAACCCCTTCCTATCAATTAAATGTTAAATACAAGATTTTTATTAAGCTTTTTCTATGTAATTGCTGAGAATTAAGCTGCACTAGAAGAAAATTAAACTTCAGTAGTTGTTTTGAGATCATTTGACTCTCTTCTTGCTAGAAAACTAATTTATTTCTTACTAAAAAAGAGCATTTAACCATGGTTCCAAAAGTTTAAGTTTAAAAATAAATCACATCTTAGGATCCTACAGAGCAGTTTTAGCTAATGATGTTCCAATAAGAAAGTTGCCAGATTACTGAATAACCCTCACAAAAATAATCAGCCAAATAATTATCCACTGATTTTTATTGCTACAATTTCTTAATAAATTTTGACTTAAATTATAAATTTTGTATTTTTGTAAGTGAGGATTTATTTTCCCCTAATTTTAAACTTGTGTAATATTCGGAAGAGAAAATAGCTTTTAACTTTTTACTTCATTTTACGTAGTAAAGGAAGTATTGTGATCACGAAAAAATTTCACTCAAATTTCGGTCTAAATTTTGACTTTGCTCACCCCCGAATGAATGTCGTGTAGTTTTTTCGACTGATCAGCATGAAGCATATGTACCTAGCAACATACAAACAGCCGAAAAATCCATTTCGACCATCCCCAAACAAAATTACGACGAGTTTTCTCGTGACGTCTGTATGTGCGTATGTATGTGCAGGGTGTCCGCACATATGGAAAGTCAGGGAAAGTCATGGATTTCAAATATGATCGAATTTGGTCATGGAAAGTCATGGATTTCAGCGAAAAATGTCCAAAAGTCATGGAAACTGACTGTTTATCATGGATTTTAGCGCTCCGGACCGATTGAAATTTTTCCAGCGATCTCGGAAGAACGAAAACACTTTCGCCGTCATTCTACTTCGTTATTGGGTGCAATCTGATTTGTCAATTACAATTTCCAACAAGTTGCATTGTGTTGATCAATCAGATGAATTCTCAACGTTAAAACCGTGAGCGGCGAATTTTGTGTAACTGCGCATGTGCGCGGACTCCGTCATCTGACTCGTGCGAGACGAGCGCTTCTATCCCGGGATAGGAATTTTACTTAAGTCGCATCGGATTGGATGGCACGAGCACGTGACCTCGTGATGCATTCTGTTTGTTTTGTTGACCGCGCGGAGAACGTTGAGGATTATGCGGTTTGACGTGATAGTAATTTCATGCAGATTTATGGATTGTGTAACTTTTGATTATGTGTGTAATTGAATTAAAAATTCGAGTTTAATATGTAAGCATTTGAACAAAATTTAAAGTATTTATACTTTAATACAGTGGACTTTCTAAAATCTATTCAGCTTGGAATCAAACGAATTGCTGACTTCAGGAACTTCAGGTCACTGATTTGTTTACATTTTTCTTATGTTAAATTGCAAAAGAACGAAACCATTTTTAAAAATACTCTTTTCAAAGATATATAGCAGTCAATATTAATTTTAGCGCGCAAGATTTTTTGTAACATTTTAATTTATGCTTTTCTATTTATATTTAAGTAAGTCTTGTTTACTGGAGTTTTCCAATACTGATACACGTTTTTATTTTTTATTGTACTGTTATATTACTACGTAATTCCAGACAAAGGTTTGCATAAAATCTAAATATTGAAATAAAACTTTGTCAAAATTAATAAAAGGCACATTAGAGTCCAGGTTATCTACTATAAACAGAGAACAGTGGAAAATATAGAGGGTTATATTAATGAAGTATTGAAAAACACTGAAATAAAACTTGTGACTAGGGCTCATAATTTCGGGGGTCATTCCCCCTCACCGTCTTTTAGAGGTCAATGTATTTTCATGAAAGTGGATGTGGTTTTCCGGTTGCTGTGTTTCATGGTAAGAATCGTTTTTTTGTTACAGTGCCTAATTATCATACCCCCTATCATATTCATATTTCTTTATTTTAACAGCTGTATATAAATAGTGTATTAAATAAACACATGTAATATTTTGTTAACAAAAGTCTTTAACAACAATGGTTCTGGTTATGAGAGTTTCAAAGTATGTGTTCCTTTTTTTTTTGTTTATAGCATGTGATGCTTATTCATTTTTATATTTCATACTGCAGTTTTGCGGGATACTAAGTTATTTTGGCTTTTAAATGTTGCTACATCCTTGTAGGTACTCATTTTTTTAATCAAAAAATTGTTGCACGTGATCTTTGAAATATATTTTGTTAAATTATTTTTTTAATTCGCATTGCAGAGAACAAGAATATTTTTTAAAAGCAAAGGTACACTGTCTTACACTCTATATTGATATTTATGCTCTATTTTGATGTCAGTGTCAAATGAAATAGTTAAAATAGTAAGTCATGGAAAATAGTTCGCAAAAGTCATGGAAAGTCATGGAATTGAAAAGTCCAGGTTGAGCAGATACCCTGTATGTGTGTCACATAACTCAAAAACTGTATGCCGTAGAAGCTTCTGGTTTGGTATGTAGGCTCTGAGGGGGGTCTAGTTGTGCACCTCCCCTTGTGGTTGCATTTGAATAATCCCAAGGGGGTCTTTTACCCCTTTTTGGGGGTAAATCAATGTTAATTTCAATGCAGATTAAGTGATATGATTTGGCGCTACCGCTTGACAATATATCGCCAAGATTTTAGTCTGCAAGCGTTTGACGCCAACTTGTCGACAATTTTTTTTTTTTTTTGAATTTGGGTTCAATTTGGCACTGTAGGCGATATTTTGCGAAAAATCCACTGAATGATGTTAAAATCGGTGATATTTAGAAAATATCTCATTTTTGCATTGTTTCGTGGCGAACTAAGGCTGTAAATGTTTGAATTGTAATCTTCCTCACTCTATATATCGCCAAACTTTTAGTTGGCGTTTGCCGCCAATTTGGCGAAAAAATGATGTTTTTGAATTTGGATTCAATTTGGCGCTCTAAGCGATATTTTGTGAAAAATTCACTGAAGTATGTTAAAATCGGCGATATTTAGAAAATGAAAGATTGTAAAACATTATTTTGCATTGATTGGTGACAAACTGGAATGTAAATGTTTGAACTGTTATCTTGCTCACTCTAAGGCACTATTTTAACACTTAAGGCATCTATTATGGAATTTAAACGTAAAAGGAAGTAGTGTGGCGTTCACACCAGATTTTTTTGAATGGTTTCTGTATTATAATGTTTGACATGTTAATAAATAAATAAATCCTAGACTGAAAAATAATAAATAGATGATAGGCAATTATATTTCAAAACTACTTCTTTAAAAAAATATTTATGTTTTTATTGTGTATTTTGTAGCTACAATAAATAAAAAATAGCAATTAGATAATTTTATTAAAAAATGAATAAATAAAACTCATGAGTACTAATTGAGATTTTACCGTAGTGTTCAAAACCTTGCTAATCTTGTTTAATAGCACGTTCAGTAAATTTTAGCTTCATGAAATAAACTGTTTTTGAAAAAAAAAAAAAAAGGATAAAACTATCACTTCTGGGGTGGGTGTATTAAATCACAGGCATTTTTCTAAATGAAGAGTTTTAAGGATTTTGGCTGTCTTAAGCGAAACTTTAATATTATGCATGATATTTTCAATAATAAAACAACAAGCTAAAGTTAAATAAAAAAATTTGATAAAGTTAAATAAAAAAAATGGTATATAATAGGGGTGCACAACCTTTTTCAGTGAGGGGCCACATGCGTAACAGGAGCTCTATTGGAGGGCTGCATGTAAGCTCATCATTTGGAGGGCTCATGAAGGGTAATTACCAGGGTTGGCAAAAACCCGGGTTTTTCTACAAAAACCCAACCCACCCGGGTTTTTGTGGGTTTTTGTATTAAAATATTATTTCTTATGCGGGTATTGATATATGATGTATGCATTCCTTCAAATAAAAATATATTTATTAAGTTAAAGTTCTGAATTGCATTTAATCAATGTCAATCAATTAATAATTAATATTATTAACAATTAATATAATCAACCGAATTGTAATATTTAATGTGTATATTTAAGAAGCTTTGGACAATGGTTTCAGCTATAAACTTTTATCACTTGTCTTTTACGAAATAGAAGAACTGTTGCAAACGGGCTTTCCTACAAATTCAGGAATATTTAGGGGGTAAAAGTTTCAAAAACTTAAATTTAAACCATTAAAAAATTAAAACCATTTGCACTTGTTTATTAATAGAAATAATCATCTTTTCTCATTAAGTAGCCTGCTTCAATATCTAGTCATGTCATTTGCATGTTTTTTAGAAGGCATATCTCAATGATAGGTGTGTTTCTGAGATAAGGGGAGTCTCTCCCCCCCCCTTCTTATTTTCAAAACCAAAACTGATTAATTTCAGATCGGGAAGGGGTGACGCTTAATTGATTTTTTTTTTTTTTGAAATAATCTTAAGAAAAAACTAGGTTAACATTAGAACTTTGCAAGAATTATAAATTTATTAATAAATGCTTGTCATAATATTTTAGTAGTAATAAACTGCGTGGGGACGCATTTTCTTTGTTTTTTTAAATCAAAGAAAAGGTTTAGTGCTTAAAGTCAGTGGTATGGTATCTCTATAATATAGCACTTGAAAATCATCATATACTAAATGCAATAGGGTTAGAAGAAATGAAGAGCAAAACTTTACTTTTCTTGCTCCAGAATAAAAAGAAAAAATTGCAGTATTTTATCATTATTTGACTTCTGTGTTGAATCAGAATTATCATAAAACATTAATTAAGCAATTTTTTCCACCTACAAGAAGTTAATGGTGCATTTTCATTTTATTTTAAAATTTGAAATTTGATATCAAAAAATAAATAAATAATAATAATAATAAGTATTTTGCAACAAAAAGTAGTATCATAGCTAGGAAAATTTTCTGGACGATGACTTGAAAATTGAAGAAATAATAATTATTTTATAAAATAAATAATTACTCTAAGAAAAATTATCTCAAATAGACCTGATTTCTTACTTATTTTTTATGTATAATTTAGATAAGATATTATTATTGACTATATTTGTTGAGAACTTAGAAATTAACAAAAACCCACTTTTGACAAAAACCCGGGTGGGTTTTTGTTGGTGGACCCGCCCAGAAAAACCCGGGCGGGTTTTTCTGGGCTGGGCCCACCTTTGCCAACCCTGGTAATTACCCCTCCCCCTCTTGCAGGCTTTGAGAAATTGTCACGTTTAGAAAAAAAAAAAACTTAAGATATATTTTGTCATTTTATTTGTATTGAGTACATATCCTTTGCCCCCCCCCCCCTCTCCCCAGGAAAATTAAAAAAAAAGATGAGCCCGGCAGCTTGCACCAGTATTTTGGTGATGTTAGTTAATGTAAGGAAAACTAAAATTGAAATATTGAATCTTTTCACTAAATGATTTCTTGAGATAAAATACTAATTTTATTAACACATAAAACTGCAAAATATTTCATATCCATGATTCACAGTAAAATGGTAAACCTTTGTCAGTGAAAAAAAGTATTGAGCTTCTGATGCTAAGCAGTCTTTTGCAGAAGCTGAAAACATTGCAGGTTTTGAAAAAGGGGTTACATGCCTGCAATATTTTTGTAACTTTGTGTTTTAATAATGTTGAACCTTATCACTTGTTAAAACTAAGAAATTAAACACTTTATTTAGCAATACAAAGTCAACATTTACACAATAAGATCCAAAAAGTACTCTTGACAAACTGCCAACAGTGCAAAAGCAACTTGGCTGCTGTGCAAAGACAAAATTCTACTATTGGCTGGATATTGTATGAATGTCAAACAAAATAATGAGTTAACAAAAAAGCAGGGTGTAAAAAATCAATGATTTTTTTTTAAATAAAAAAAATCGAATTTTTTTGATTTAAATCGGATTTATTTGATTTTTTTTAAAAATTAGAAACTTCAGTTATTATTTTTTATTTATGAAACAACTTTTCTTTATGTTTTTAAAAATACAAAAACACCTTTGAAGAAAAGCTTCACCAGTAAGAAACCCGGAAAAAAGTGTTAGGAGCCAATCTGAAAATAAACCTGTCTACTAGCTAGGATAAAAATCAAATGGGGCAGGAAGCTCAACCCAATCCTCACTGCATTCAGCCCCCCCCCTCTTTATTTTGCTTTTGTTTTGTAAAGCTAGAATATGTTCCATGTCAGCCACAAATAAAGATTGCCCCTCCCCCAAAGTTGCTAATGCAAGGCATAGAAAATTTATCTTCTGTGTTTGATTGTTTTTGTTTTTTCTTTTCACTGAAAGTATATCACACACATTCTATCATGTCCCTCCCCCCTCAATTCACTCCTTGCAACACCTGCCCTGCACCTACATGTATTTTCTTTCTTTCACATATTAGACAACAAATAGCACTATTTGTGATACATATTATGAGTTTCCAGCATCTGTGGAGGGGGGATGAGTAGGATTACTTTTCCATTTATTAGATGAAAATCAAAGCTCCAAAAGAATGGTAAAAATAATGAAATTGGGATTGTCCAAGAGAATATTTTAAGGATTAATATAAAGAGTGATTTAAATTAATGATTTTGTTAAAAAATCAATTGATTTAAATCAGTGGTTCTCAACCTTTTTTGAGCTACCGCCCATTTTAAGACTGAAATTGTTTTCAACGCCCCCTTTGGAGAAGTGCGTGAAATGGAAGAGGGGGAGAAAGAAAAGCAGTTTTCTTGACCAGTTTAACTCTATAATTTTGCCCAAATAAATAGTTGAAACATGACTATGGAGTAAAAAAACTTTTCGAGCTGAAGATATATTTAAAAAAAAACAATGTTTTCCCTCCAAAAAACAGAACTTTGACACAGCGTCAAAGAATCAACCAAGTGCGCAGAATAGTTCTATTAAATGAGTAACCCATTTTGAAGGTAAATAAGAAAAAAAAAAGGTTTTAAATAAAAATGCGTTGTTTTCAATATTTTTTTTTTAAACCAATATACTTTGAAAAATGCACTGCGTTCAAATAGTTCCCCAAACCGTGTTGTTCTTATTTACTTGCAACTATGCAATACACAACCCTTATTCATTGCAATAACAAAGCCTGACTTACGATTTTTTCCAGGCGGGACAAAGACTTGAAACTACCACCCGTACATGTCATCCTTAAAGATTATAAATCAAGTTTTAATTGGAGGGAAAAAATGAAAAGAGTAAAATTTACAAATTAAGAGATAAGTTCGATTTAGAGATATTCTTTTTGAGTATTTTATGACTTTGAAGGTTAGATAAAATGCCAAGAGTTCCAAGACTTAGTAACTCAATTATAGTATGCCATTGGAGACTTCACAGCAAAGACGACGCTTGTTTTGAAAATGGAGTCTTAAAAACGCAGTTCCTTAAAGCTTAGGTTTTGTGGTGTTAAGAGCTAGATTCAGACTCTACCACGGTGAAGCATTTAAACTTGGCGTAATTTTAGGCAAGTTTTGTGGTAACATTAACAAGGCAGAAAAACTTCATGAAGTTTTGTGAAAGTTATTTAATTTTAGTCATGTTAGGGGGCGTCAAAGCTCCTTGCTGTGTTCTCTGAAATTGAAGTCTTAAAAACCAGAATTTAAACTATTTCTGTTGAGGTTGAGGGAATGGTAAAGGTTCGGGAGTTTTCTCCAAATTTTTTCACATTGTACTCTGAAAAACTGTGAACTTCCTTTGGTGTTGTTACGGCCATGCTCTTACAACACAAAAGGTCGGCTGGCTCTGGTGGCTCTTCTACAAATTTTTAGGAACCGAATTCCTATAAACGCAATTCTAGGCTCTTTTTGGTCATGATTTGGGGCAGGGTAGGCGAGTAGTTCGATATTCACTCCCGTAATCATTTTTGAAAAAAAGACATTAAGTTGTCTTTTTAAGTGGTTTCCAGAGCTCTCCCGACAGAAATGTTTAAAAAACAAAAATTTTAATCTATGTGTGGTTATGTTAGTGAAAGAGGTGGGTGGTTTTGGATCTTTACCCCGGAAGTTTTTTAAAAGGGAAGTTTTCAAAACGCAATTTTAAGCTATTTTTTGGCTTAAAAGTGAAGGGGGGAGGATTTTAGGACTCTTTCTTGAGCAAATTTTAACTGGATATTAATAAAACACAATTTTAAGGCTATTTTAGATAGTTTACGCTATGAAAGTGGAGACCTAGCTCCAATTTTTTTTTTTTTTTTTTTGAAATTTAAGTACTGTGGGAAAATTTTTTGTTTTTTTTTGATGACGTTAGGAGAAGGATCAGGGTACAGGAGATAACACCAGAATTTTTTTTTTAAAGCTATCCTTACCGATTTATGGGAAAAGGGTTTTCTATCGCCCCACCCAAAAAATGTTATCTTAAACAAATTTTAACACCGCCCCCTTACCGCCCAAAATATGTCCACCGCCCCCCTGCTGCCCAAAAGAGTCTTACCGCCCCTCAACATCTTCCCACCGCCCACCAGGGGGCGGTATCGCCCCCGTTGAGAACCACTGATTTAAATCATTGACACCCTGCAAAAAAGTAATCATGATATTAAAATTTTCAAACGTTATACAACTAAAAATTCAGGTAAATGCCATGAAATCAAAATTAGCAATTGGATAGCCGAGACTGAAACTAATCTACCAATTTTTATATATGAGTTCATTGTTGATAGTTGAAATTTTCTACATGCTTGCATTTTCCTTAATATTGGTTAAGCATGGAGGTCAGCAAGGCAACTAATTCCATCTCTTTCAACAGCTTCCTTAACAAAAACTCTCAAATAATTTAACTTTTACGTATTTTAGATCGAAAAATGTCCATTTGCCACGTGGTGAGTGCAAAACTAAAAAAAATGTTGGTTAAAAAAAAATGTTTGCATTTGTTTTGAAAAATATGTTTGTATTCTGGTTCAATGTTGTTTGTTTTGTGCATCACTCCAAAAATAGGAAGAAATTTCATAACCTAAAAGCCGATGCTAAAAGATTGCTGAAAAATTACAGAAAAGCCCCAAAATTACGCCTTGCACGTGGCATTGAAAACACATTAAAAAATATGTCAAAATTGCAAAGCATTTTACATATTAAAAGTCTTACAAGTAGGATTTTTACCATTCAAGTTGGAAACATAGGCCTAGAACAAAGAAATATTAAAAAATATGCAAAAGTTTTTCAACATGGCTGTTTTTTTTTTTTTTAATTTTTTCGTCGTGGTAGTTAACAATAATAATTATTAGGTTTGCTGAAAATTTCAAGAAGCTGTAATAGTCTGCTGTCCACTCGTTAGTAATTGAAAATTGAAATTTTCTGGTCTTCTCTTTATCCCCCCAGTCCTAAAATCTTTCTTCAAACAAATTTTACAGGATTTTTATTTGGTGTGTATAGTGTGTAAAATCAAATCAAGAAAAACCTTTTTTTACTTTTTCTTTCCCCCTCTGAGTTAAAAAAAAAAAAAACTTTTGAATTAAAAAAAAATATTTTTTTTCTTTCTTTTTTTAACTCAAATGCACTCGCGGGCCGCAGGTTGTGCCCCCGTAGTATATAAAAATCATTTTACACATTGAAATTTTCCAAACTCTCTGTCAATGGAAATACATTGTATTTAGTTTCTTACATCAGATTCAGAAACATGGGCGGAAAAAACAAAATTACAAATTAAAAATTGTTTTGTGATTCAGAGATGGTTTCCTACTAGAAAAAGATTTTTAAAAATCTTGATTTGCAAATTTGTTGAAACACCAAAAATAGTAATAAATTAAAAAAAATGAAGACCTAGACCTTGTAAAATAGTGTTTAAAAAACGCTGTAGAAAGCTGCTGAAGTTGAAACATTATGGAAATAACTGTTGCACAGAATTAATATCTTTAGAAACTGATCAAGAATTGCCTATTTTTGAAAGTGGAAAAAAAAAGAAAAAAACACTGCAAATTAAAGTTCCTTCTGGCTTATGAATATATTATATAAAGTGGTTGAAACATTGTTTTTGTTCTATAAGAAATAAAATATTTTCAGAGTTTTTTTTTTTTTTTTTTTTTTCTCGCTTATTAGGTAATAAACTTCTGTCAGGTATTTATTTGTAGTCAAA
Source organism: Uloborus plumipes (assembly GCA_038373865.1). NCBI lineage: Eukaryota > Metazoa > Arthropoda > Arachnida > Araneae > Uloboridae > Uloborus > Uloborus plumipes. The sequence goes on along the minus strand of JAXGGA010007780.1, from coordinate 6,469 downwards.
CAAAATCGTAAAATACCCTTAAAATTATCCTGAAAAATTTCCAAAATGTTTCTGAAATTTTGCTAAAATTTTGAAAAAGATGACTGTGAACCCTGTGTATCTTTTCTTTGGAATTTTCATATCGGTGCTTAAAATTGTAACTAAAAGAAATTTGTTTTGTATTTTAAAGCAAAAGTAACTTTTCTATTTGTATTCTTTTATCAAATTCATTTTTATCCTTGCTCTGAACTATCAAGCATATTTGTTAAAAATAGTAGCCATAAAATGTCTTCAATTTGTTCTATTGCTATAGTCTGCTACTTTAAGATAGACACATCAAGGTCACAAATTTGGTGGTGTCTCCATGGAAACTGCTGAGGCAATTTGTTTTAGGTTATTTGAGTTAAGTTTCCATAGATGCCGCAATATTTGTGACCTTGATATGCCTATTTTAAAGTAACAGACTAAGCTAATATTTTTTGTAGTTCCAAAAGAAAAAACTCACTGATCAGAAGTTGAAAAACTTAATCATATTGAGCTTTAACTAAACATATTATTAAAGAATAAACATTTAGCCATAGGAAGATCCTTAAATTAAGATAATTTAATAGTTTTAATTGTGAACTGTGATTATTTAGGTAGACCTATGAACATTCAAATTGGAAGTTCAACAGTACCCAGCTCAAATCGAGGCAGAAGTGGAGGACTAGGTGGTGGTGGTGGAGCAGGACAGAGAAATTTCAGTAGTAGGTAAGCTTGAGCAAACTGTTTAAAGAAGTGCTAGTTTTATTTTATTTACCTATTTAAAAATTGTACCCCCTTTTTAATACACATTTTTAAGGACTCTGCTCTGCTGGAAAATCTTATGCGCTTACGTAATTTTTAAGTTTTATTTTCAGGTCCTTTATAAAGGTTTTCAAGTATATACAAGGATGAAATCTTTCGCAGATCTGCGATCTTTCGCTCTTTTTATTTTTTTCTTTCTTTCCGCAGTCTAAAAGTTCATGTTGCATCATCTTTAGAATAAAAATATGTTTTCATTTGTTGTTAAAATAAAGCATAAAATAAGTCAATTTAAAGTAGTAGAGGTTGAAATTACTTCAAACTTCCAAAATAATGGAAAGGTTTTTAGGATGAAGCAGGATTGAAACCTCAAGGATGAAATGCAATTATTGGCGAACTACGTACTCTATTTTGTATTCTATCCAAAAATATAAATTTCGGTTGTAGTAGGTAGAAAATAAGAAAATTCAGCTAAAATATTCGAGGCTCGGTCAAAAAAAATCGTGAATATTATTTTTTAAATTTATCAAAATAATTTCATTTTCATAATCATAATAAACATTTTCAGCAAGTATCTCATATCTAGACCACTTCCTCAATAGTAAACTACATTCAAACCTGTTTTTGTACAATTTTTTTGAAAGTTTTATTGTCTTACTATTTGAAGTTAGTAGTTATTTTTAAATACGGTCCCTATCTATAGCAAGAAAACAGATTTGAGTTGCTGTATGTAACAGAGAAAAAAGTGCCTGTATTTAATTTTTAAGGGCTACAATTAAGGTCTTTGAAGTTACATAAACTAGCATTTTTGGTGCTGTTAGTTATGTGTTCTCATACAGCCTGTGTTGTTTAATGATTATTCAAGTTTTTACTTTTTCAATGTATGAAAAGTTGTTAATTTTAGTTTTGATTCTTTTGCTAAACAGAGCTAAATTATTCAGAGGAAGACAGAGTGGGAGTGGACGTGGACGACCAGGTAGAGGAGGCTCCCAGCGTAAAGTACCTACTGCTGAAGAATTAGACGCTGAATTAGATGCATATGTAAATAAAGTGAGTTTAACTTTTAGTTTTCTATTATTGGCTTAGATCTCTGCTATAAATTGTAAGAAATCTCAGAGAAATTTAATTATAAGTTTGATTGGATGCTTATGTAAAGCTCTGTACTACGTATAATGGTTGATATTACTACCCTATGTATAATGGTTGATATTACAATAAAACTTTAAGACTAATATAATCGGAACTAATCTTTAGTAAAACGAAATATTTTAATCACCAAAAATAAATAAATAAATAAATAATAAAAATTTATATCAGACAACTAAATATAGTAGAAAAGTTTGGAGGAAGGGGGGGGGGTTAAAGAGTATAGAATGTTACATTGAAAAAGGACAAAAATTTCACCTACGTAAAATTGTCCATCAACCCTTTTCTATCCATAAAATATAGGCATCTTTAACCTTTAGGAACCGGGCGGTACACATGTTGTACCATAAGTCTCGTCAAGTTTGGAGGATGGGGTTGAAATTTTCACTCAAGCCCTTTGGAGTCGGGGATTTTTTCAAGTTTTCATACGTCTGGTACGACAGTTTATACCTTCTCTTTTCAATGGAAAATAAATCTGTGGTTAAACTGTCGTACTACCTGGGTCAAAAGAAAAATTTCTATATGAACATCCCCGATTCAAAAGGTTAAGGAACTTCTTTGGCATGGTAGTTAATTAATGTATTGCGTTATATGAATCTACTTTAAACTTAGGCTCATCACTTCTAGTTTTCCGGGGGGGGGGGGGCGGCAAATGGTGTAAACACAATGCCATTTCATCGGATAAAACAAAAACCACGCCTGCTTTTGATTTCTCAAAGCTGGGGGCAAGCCTTCCGCAGGCTTTCGAGATAGCTTGCCCCCCCCCCCCCCCCACCAGACATATTTGATAAAATTGTTTTTAAAATCTCCCTTGAAACTTTGACCAGATCTTCTGTTTTTTATTTTCATTAATTGGTGGGTCTGTATTTAAATTCTAGCAATGATTATTTATTGTTTAAAATATTTCTTACAGACATTTAACATAAAATTTATGTTTACTGAAATACTTATATATTCTAGATGGAGTAAAGCAGGAAAATATCTTGTTTTCAAGAAGTCATCTTTCATCACATAAGTACACATTTACACGTGTAGACAGACAGACATGTAAAATGGAGCTGAAATATTCAACTTTTTGTTAAAATGTTTCCAATTTTAACTATTGTACATTAAAAAATACTCATTTTCAGCTGTAAGATAAAATAAAATAACCATGCCTAATAACTTTATTTTCATCACCATCATTTTATCATGTATTTGCCTTTTTATGAGCGTGTTACAATATTAAAATCATTCATTTTGTGTTATTGCTGTGTTGTTTGAAAATTATTTCCTACTTAAAACAGTTAAAATATTAGAAACACAAACCTATTAATGTTATTTGCACTAGAGCTGCTACATCAATGTTGATGTTTTGGGCAGATTGATATTAGTGTTAAAGCGTCGATGTTTTACGGTCAATGTGTTTTTCCTGTTGTCAATGTTTTATATTTGATCAAAAAAATGCAAAACTTGTGCTGAGTGGAAGCTATATATTTTGTTTAGTTATTGAGGAACTTGCATGTTAAAAAGCCTAAGAAATGTAGCATTTTATTCTACAAGTTTCTTCTTTTCAGACCTCATCCTCTTTAACATTTAATGCTTGACACATTGCAATTTTAACATCGAGAAAAGGCAGTCGAGAAGAACAGCTTAGATTGTCATCTGTCGGGGATAGAAGGAGTGATTTAATCTGAAAACTTGGGAATGATACATAATAGTTTAAATAGATATATACTGACCGATATTCGCATTATGAAATTTGGAAAAATGAATTAATTTTGAAGTTCAAATATGTTTAGAAATAAAAAAATAATAAAAGAAAATAGAATTAATTGAGTCTCTAAATTTAGAATTCTTAAAGTGCATTGTATGTACATTATACAATCAAAATAAATACCTGTATGCTAAACTGCTCTTAATATTGTTGGTAATGAAATACAAAAATCTGGTATGGACCTCACACTACTTCCTTTTACATGTAAATTTCTTAGTAGATGCCTTAATAAGTGATAAAATAGTGCTTAGAGTGAGGAAGATTACAATTCAAACATTTACAGCCTTAGTTTGCCACGAAACAATGCAAAAATGATTAATTTTCTAAATATCACCGATTTTAACATCATTCAGTGGATTTTTGCGAAATATCGCCAATAGTGCAAAATTGAATCCAAATTAAAAAAATGTCGTCAAGTTGGCGTCAAACGCTTGCCGACTAAAATATTGGTGATATATTGCCAAGTGGTCGCGCCAATTCATATAATTTAAATCTGCATTGAAATTAACACTGATTTACCCCCAAAAAGAGGTAAAACACCCCCTTGGGAGTATTCGAATGCAACCACAAAGGGAGGTGCACAACTAGATCCCCCTCAGAGCCTACATACCAAACTAGAAGCTTCTACGGCATATTGTTTTTGAGTTATGTGACATTCATATGCACATACAGACGGCACAAGAAAACTCGTAATTAAATCGGGGGTGGTTGAAAAATATTTTTCGACTGGTTATATGTTGGTAGGTACATATGCACGTGCTGAGAGGTCGAAAAAACTACTCGACATTCATTCGGGGGTGAGCAAAATCAAAATTTAGACCCTAATTTGAGTGAGTTTTTTTTCGCAATCACAATACTTCCTTTACTATGCAAAAGGAAGTAAAAACAACATTAAGGAATGTTAACAAAACACAAACAGCTCTTCCCCTCCCCCCCCCCCCCTTAATTTTACAGATTGATATGTTATTTTGCTGAAATTGTCTTTTCGAAACATCTAAATAATCAAATATTCTTTATTTTAGGCATTTGATTTAAATTATAGATACAGTCGAGTCTCCATATAACGAAGTCGCAAGGGACCATTGAAAAGGTTCGTTATATAGAAACTTCGCTATAAAGAAAATAGTAAATTTCTATGCTTAATTTTTCAATAGGGACTATACATGTGTAAGTAGTACATTAGGTTAATTCTCACTTTACTATTTTTGGAATAAATGCATTTTAGCAAGAAATAAATACTGTGCATATTTTGAAGTTATAAATGTAACGCAGTGAATTGAATTAAGAAATAAACTAATTAAATTAATTTATTAACCTATTAAATTGTATCAGAAATGCTACTCGCATCTGTAGTATAATTGGTGAATTTTTGCAAATTTTTACATTAATAAATTAAAAGAATTAAACCTGAACTTGGTCGACGACACTAGTTTTGCTTTGAAAATAGTTCGTGATTTTTTGCTGCACTTTGGAAACACTTTGCTCATAAAATTCTTCGCATGTGTGAAGTAAGCCTTCACAAAAGCAGTAGAAGAAAGACTTCTATTTTCCAGAACATTGACACTTTCTCCATAAAAACTTCGCAATAGAGAAATTGGGCCATTTGATATTCGTTAAAGGGAGACAAATTTACATGCTTTTTTACTGAAACTTTCTGTGTCACAGAACATGCTTCGTTATATAGAGAACTTCGCTAAATAGAGTGTTCGCTATATGGAGACTCGACTGTAGTTTGAATGTAGAACCTTAGTATAAAACAAAAAATGTTTTCAAATTGTAATTTGCTACCTCTGACCTTCTTTGATATAATGTCTATGTTATAAAAAAAATCGCAAAGTGGCCAATATCAATGTCGCTGAATTATCGACGTAAGAGTACTTTTTTTACCTAGGTTGTTTGAGGTACATGGAGTTTCTCATTATGAAATGTTTATCACGGAAAATACCACACATAGCAAGATATCAATAAATATTTTTTATGCTTCAAAAGTCATTCCACTTTTCTGGTAAAATTTTGCCAACTTCAAATTTGGTTACATTTTTACACAAGTGAGAAATGCATTATTTTTTATAGGGTGAGTTCTGGTAAGTGCGTCCACGGGGTAAGTGCGTCCACTGGGAATTATATGAACACTGTCTTGAAATTACTTCTGCAACACATCGACTATGTTAGATAACTGTCTAATGATAATTTCAATAGGTAGAATTCAGGCCTGGATTCAATAGACGAAACACAATCAGGGATAACTTAAATGTCTTCAAAAAAACTCTTAAGTAAAGATTGAGAAGGTTTTGTTTCAGTTTCTCTTGTAGTCATACCAAGCAAATGAAGTCAAGAAATGCAAGTTGTTTCTTTTAAGTAATAGCTACTAATAACACACATGGGGTATTTTGATCAAATACTCAAACTAAAATTTGTTTATATGACGGTACGCACTTTCCCTTTCTTTAAAGTAAGGTGGGGGTAAGTGCGTACCATTATGATGGGGCAAGTGCGTACCACTATCATGAGGCATATGCGTACTATTATGCGGAGCAAGTGCGTACCATTATGATGAGGCAAGTGTGCACCATTACGTGGAAAATCCGATTCTCGTAATTCACCTTTAATTTTGCTTCTTGGTTTTTGGTTTTGCTTGATGGTTTGCTCTTTTATAAACCGATTATAAATCCGACGTCATTTCCATCAAGTATTTATATTAACATTGAATGCGGCATAATATTTCAATTTTATTCATTACCTCTGAAATATATTGGCTTTTAGATATGAGTTAGCAAATTTTTCGTTGAAAATAGCGATCATGAG